>JABJVR010000029.1:8362612-8398376 GCA_025773905.1 Chitala chitala
GCAGGTTAGGTTGATTGGTGTGTCCAAATTGCCTGTAGTGTGTGTGTGCCCTGTGGTGGGTTGGCGCCCCGCCCTGGTTGTCCCCTGCCCTGCGCCCTATGTGCTCTGGGATGGGCTCCAGGTTTCCCCGCAACCCTCACCAGGAATACGCGGTTAAGGTAATGGATGGATGGACATTCTGGTAGTAATGACTGTAAAATAACACATTTTAAGTACATATCACAAGGATCTTCAGTCATATATATAATTGCATAATTTCACTCTCAGTCCTTTGTAGGCATGGGGTTGTTGCAAAAGAAATAATTTTAATAAATCACCATGAAAATATTAGGAAACTGACTGGCTGTTCGTGTTAATTGTTAAATCTATATTCGTTTTTAATCAATCCTCTTTTTTGCTTTAATTTTTTATTTTTAGAAACCTGGCCGTTGTTTTTTTCCCACCAACAAAATTGTGAAGTTGTAAAATCAAGTTTAAAGATTTTTGAAAACATAAAAAAAAAATCTAATTTGGCAGTGTCATGGATCGATTTGTCTTTTTGTTTACATTAGTTATGCAGTTTTCTTTAGTAAGGTTATGCGGCACTTTCCTTATTATGAGATTTGATTTTTAATTGAGGGGTGTGTCAATAGTGCAGTCTACAACATATGATTGATCAGTAAATGAAGTATGGTTATGTCCATCTGAAGTGGGGCAACTGCATGAAAAGTTTATTTAATATTGCCAGGCGAACAGATGTAGAAACAAGTACTTAACTTTACAAATGAATACCACAGATCAAAATACTTTCAAAAGCACATCCCCGAACCAGTTTTACTTAAGAAAGTGTGTATTTTCCTAAAACTCCGGGCAATCAATGAGAAAAGAAAACACTTGCTTCTGATGCTTGGAGGACCTGTAATTAAAAATAAATCCGTTAAATTGTATGGCATGGTTTGGCACGCAGTCTGGTGTGCTTGGTTTCACATTTTCACAGCAATGCTTTGGGATGAACCCTTGACGGCTATGTCTAGACATCACACAGAAATACATCGGAGTTGACACAGGTGTAGTAGTCAGAATGAGCACAGTCCACTTGGACCTGTGTCCAGGAATGGTGGAACAGGTCACCTTCAAACGACGCATGTGAATGCCATGGTTAGTTGCAAAATTCTTTCAGCGTCTCTTGCCCTGCCTCCTGCCAGCATTGAGGAGCTCGCAACTGATTCGTCTTGTGCCACCATGTCCCTCCTGCATTGCTTTTGTTTTCCTCCGAATTTTTCACGAGACTAGTCGTGGCAGCATGTGTGATTTAATGCAGAGGACTTATTACAAGGTGATAAATTTCCTTCAGGCTATGCCCAGGGTTGGCACACCGGGCAGCAGCAGGCTCATTATTACTTTATTATTCTCTGTCTGGCTTTAATTTATTCCTCAGTGAGTGCAGCTGTTGCAGTCCATGTGCCTCCTCCCCCCACTCAGGAGCTGTATGGACTTCAGGGGTCTAATTAAAGGCTGCACAGAGGAGGAGTGTGAATGGAAAAGCCTTTATGCAGGACTCCTGATTAAAGTTAGCTCTGAAACTTTTTTTGGCTTCTCTGGACCAAATTGCTAGTGTTAAACCTTTGAACAGAATTTCCCTTTCAGAGGTCATGGTCACATGGCGAGGTGATTTGGCCTAAACCACAACATTTACACGGAGAGGTTTGATACGTTATCAGCGTAAACCAACACTGGTGACTGCACAGATTATTCCTTCACTACAGAGTTGCCTCAAGGGACTTAACGAGGGACTGTATTGCAATGTGTAAATTACATTCATATGAGTACAGAGTGATAAGGTAGCATTCTTCCCTATGTTTTGTTAGCTGTGTTTTCAACATTGTTACGAAACTCAATATATAAATTACTTGACAGACAAATGCACCGCTGTTCACCTCAGAGGTAAACTAAAGCAGACCCAAGTGGCACATTAGACTGCAGCCTTGATTTGGACCCCAGCTCTATGTATTGAATTTGCATAATTCTCTCCTTCTCTCTGGGTTTGAGCTGACTGCTTTGTTTTTCCTCCACGGTGTATTGACGTGTGGATCTGACAGTTTGTTGTCTGGTAGGCTGGTGCTGTGCCGTCTGCGCTTGTGTGCCCGCTGGCTGACTGGCATCACGTTAATGGTGCCCTCAGCACTGTGCCTTTTTACCTGGCATCGGCTCCAGAGTCCATGCAGCCCTTGATATAAGCAGTCAAACACAATGAACAAATGCAGTAAGTGCTGCTTATTTTAGTGTTGCTGTTTTTTTTTTAAGAAAATGTTTGTGTATTAAATATAATTTGGTGCTAGATATATACAGGTACAGCAGGGGGTGGGGTACTAACAGTGACGTGAACTAATGTGGTTTGATAAGTGTATGAAAAAAAAAAATCAGATTCACAAAAAACTATTAAATAAACTATACTCCTAGGCAGGTTACAGGTTCTTAAATATATAATTTTGGGCTTCTTTTTCCCCTTAATATTATAAAATCCCTAGTATTAGTTTATCACGGCTGAAACACTGTTTAATGCAATGCAATGTAAACAATGTGATGTCACTTTTCATTTGTTCAGAACATTAAAAATAAGCATGACATAATGAGCCAGTGTTCTTACAGGTAGTAATGCGTATGCCAGTTTCGTGTGTCTATACACTAAGTCAGTTCAGAGAAACCAAAGTTTGATTTGCTTTTCTCTTTTGTGACCTCCTGGAGAGCTGTGGTCTAACAGTACTAAGATAACTAGTTTAATATCGACGCTGGCTTGCTGAAGGCCGCTTCCAAAGGATGTTGGGAGATGAGGAGTCAGATCGATGGTGTCGATGTAAAATTTGCGTTACAAACAAGCCGGCTTTTAATGAATACATAAATCATGTTTTGCTCATGCCTGTGATGTTGAACATTGTAAAAAAAAAAAAAGGCACTGCAAAGAGTAATGGTGTCATTTGCATAATTAAAGGTATCCAGGGGAAAATGGAGGACATGAATTATGAGTGTCCATGGTAGACCTCACAGACTTAATGCCTTGGCCCAGTTGCTCAGCTGAATAATTTATTTCATTACTCTATTACTGAGGGCAGTACCTGAACAAAAGGGCACGTTTGCTGTTAAGTTTTTGTTAAACACTATTAAGGGTAAACATAGCGGAAAAATTAAGCAAACACTGGTAATTAGGAATGCCAGCATTGAAAGCCAGTGTGTATAGTTTGTGTCTTAGTGAAACGTAATAGCTGCAAGGCCTGTTGACATGCCAGACGGCGTTGTTCACCAAGGAACAGCTGACAATCCCAGGGAACTGAACAAACAAACAGCATTTTCAAAAGCTTAAATTTATGGATAGTACAACTTTTAGAAATTGACTGCTGTTGCTGCTTGAAAAATTCCCAATTTGCCACAGCAGATTCAGGCCTGAGAGTGACTTATTAAGCATGTTCACATTGTCTTTTCCCAAAACGGTATGTTAATTAAGACAACATCCATACAGGCAGTGGGCTCTCGTTCGGTCAGTCCTGTGGACACACTTACTGCTGTGGACTGTTGGGGATTGTCAGTGTGTCCTAATGAGGTGTGCATTGTGCTCTCTGGACTGCTCTATTCAGGCACGTAGTGCACTGTGGGGGGGCTCTATTTATTAACTGGGATAATGAAGTGTCAATTTACGGCAGGCCTTGGGGGGGGCAGCTTCAGGTTGTCGTTTGCTCCTTGGTTATGCTGCCTTTGATCTTTTACAAACTCACAATTACTTCAATTACTTTAATCTAGACGTCGGCTCCTTTGGTGTTTATCTGCGCTGTCAGTCAGACCTCCTCAAGGCCGGGCAGCTGGGCAGGGACATGCTGTCTCATTCCCGGGACGCTGCTACGTTGTACCTACACTGGGACATGCCTGCTCTCTAATGAGTGGACAGCATTAGTGTGTGTACACAAGCACGACTACACTGGGTCAGCTGGACCGGGCTATTTGTCTCCCTACATGGGTTATAAATTTACATTTTCTTTTCAAAATGTCACCATTAATAACATCTATGTACATATAAAACAAAAGGTCTTACTATCAGAAAATTAAATCTCAAATCACATTAAACGTCCAAGTAATCCTGTGTTTCAAAAATGTGAATATGGGAAAGTTCTCTGCTCATTGGACTGCAGTGCAATTTTTCTGTGTTCATGCTATAAATGTAATAACTGATGACATCTGAATTTTTTCAGCCTCTATGGCAGAGGTCTGCATCAGCTACCGAAGCGGTTCACTCATGGCACACATTTCTGTACAGGAGAAAAACTGCAAGTGCACTGTAACTTATTACTCAAGAAATGACCAAATTTGAACAAAATATTTTCTTTATTCTTCAAGAGGAATGAGTATCGTGGAGTTGGTTGATAATATACATCAGTTCTCATAACAAATGGAGATTCTACAACCAATACAAACTATTGCAACAGATACACAAATCATTGTACTGTGATGAAAAATGTAACTGAATGATTACTATAAGCCTGAAGCAAGTGTTACTGTAATACTGAAAAAGAGGACATTATAGGGTATACGGTAACATATATGAAAAGCCCTAAAATCCACTTGTGGAGACCTACAAGTTTAACTAGTCAAATGTGCAATGGAAGGCCACAACAGTGGCAATTCAAACAAAATCGTTTGCCATAAAAGCTGGCAGGTCACTGAGCCAACATATCTTGTCTTTGTTTTGATGACAGACCATAATTTTCAGAAGGAAACGATTGGGGAGCCGTTATTAAATTAGAAACTCAATTAAGCAACTCGTCCTGAGTTTTATCTTGCTTATACCTAGCTGAATAAGCAAGACAACTGTTAAAGCATGCATACAGATTCATCATGTGAGCGTGATCTTGCAAGCACGATGTAAAAGAACATATTGCTCTGTTGTTCCTCTTTCTCAGTATTATTTTAGTCGCTTTATCAAAAGTATTTTAATCACTGTAATTTTACAGTTTACAGGCCTCTAACTTGTTTTTACAGAAAGTGGTGATTTGTTCTGTTGGCTATATTAAATTTAGTTACACCAAAAACAGACACAGAACAATTCTTAATTTTTTTCGTTTTTTTTTTTTTTTTTTTAATTCACAAAAACAACAGTCAAGAGTACCAAAGATGCATGCTGTGTTTCTGTATGTGTGTGAAAGGGGGTGGGGGGAGTGACTTAAAACATGCCACTCACTGTGCTGGGCACCGTGGTCAGACGGCAGCATTCAGAACACGAGAATCAAAACGTACTAAGTCCAACTGCAAATAAAACTTTGCAGAGCAGAACAGAGGAGCCTGTAATGGACAGGGACTGCCATGTATAGTCCTGGAGGACTCTAAACCTGTTTCACTATTCAACTTTTTCCAACGCCCCCCTCCCCCCCTTCCTCGTTTCATGACTGTGAAAGCACACAAAGTTTGGTAACCTTCAACAGGTTTTAATCAAATCCGAATGACACATAAATAAGCACGCAAAAACCCACAGCACCCCTGCAGGGGGAGATCGTCACGCGAACCCCCAGGCGCTGCTCTTTTGTCCCTGAAGCAGAAGTATCAATGTCGCAGACCTTCCGGAGCAAGGAACTAAGGAATGCTTAGCAAATAAAGACGAGTGCGTATCAGAATGTTTCTGTCCTGCAGAGAATACAATCCCATCATCTTTGTAAGACAAAGCAGAAATGAACAGACAAAAGCAGACGCGCACACGGTTTTTTTTTTTCCCCCAGAAGGATAAGAGCAAGTTATCTCCAGATACAAGTGTGCAAATTGAAGGGCAAAGGCTTGATTCCTGGGTAGATACAGGTACAGGTAGATATATATGCTAATTATTTGTGTGTGGGGCGGGTACTGTATAAAAGAAAAACACTTTATAAAAAGCAATTACCATGAGAAATTTAAAATGACCCCTTAGTTGAAAGTAGCAAAAGTAAATCTTGAATTAAAACATCTTGCGTAATAAGATTTTCAGATCATCCCAGCACACCAGCAGGGACAGACAACATTATGCAGAATTGCACCGAGGGCCAATATTTATGTATCCTGCAATGTGTCTTACAAGGTTTGAATATTTTCTCATTCTTTTTTGAGGGGTATGATAGAAAATCTACTAGCACCTGTCCCCAGTTTACCACACAGACTTAAATTCTGAATATTGGAACAAGAAACTAAACAAAACTCACTTCCAATATCCATTTGACACCATCAGTACCTAAACTGAGTCAACATAAATCTTTGGTCTCAATACCTGTGGAAAAATGTTCCTAAAAAGAAAAACTAAAGATCAAACTACCCCTTCAAACAATCCTTCAGTGAACACGAGTGTGTCATGTAGCAGAAGCCTTCAGTGAACACGAGTGTGTCATGTAGCAGAAGCCATCAGTGAACACGAGTGTGTCATGTAGCAGAAGCCTTCAGTGAACATGAGTGTCATGTAGTAGAAGCCCAGTCTCCCAGGAAATGGGGAAAGTTCTGAAGTCACAGTTTTACACACCACCTGAACATCAACCCTGGGACCATACTGTATCTTCAAAACAAAACAGGAATCTCCCCTCTTACAAGTCTTTTTTTTTTTTAACTACGAAAGGCTAATTGTCAACTTAAAAAAAAAAAAAAAAAACAAGACTTAAATAAATGAAGCCTTGCTTGGCATAATACATTTTTTTCCTTTTCAATAAAATGTATATAATATAAAAACATTCAACAGTGACCTACGCCATTGTTCAAGTAAGAGACAGGGCCCTTTTGAGGTCCTAGTAAAATAAACCCTCAAAATGTTTGGGGACAGAACGCAAAGAAATTGCAAATGTGGTGCTCTGATGGAGCATATGTTTCAGAACAGACAGACTTAGAACAGGAAAGATGGCCTACACTAACCATCCATGAGAGTCTACGTTGTGCAGAATGACGTGTCAGTGTTCCAGCACCCAAGAGTGTCACACCTTCACCAGTCAGCTACCTACACATGTAACTGCAGAAGAACGCATGCACCTGTGATAAAACGCAATGGAGACGAAACAAGAAAGAGATACTTGTATATCTGGAGCCATGCTGCAAGGGAAAGGTATCTTCCACACCCTCCTCCTCCTCTATGCATAGAGGATAAGGCATGAAGGCTACACTGGAGGCCTTCCCTTCAGCGTTCTTCCACTGAAGACAGAAAACTGGAGGAGGCCCTTCACTGTTGTACATTCAACACAGTAACCCCTGACTCTTTTGACACTACAGCTACGAGAGTTATGCCTGAAGCCAAAGCTAACTCATCACAAACTGTGAGGAGTGGACCTACCACTTTCTTTTAGGCCTTCAAAACAGGTTTCTTAACCTATGCAGGGCAGATAAAAGCTCTTTCAAGTGAATACTAATCAACACCTAGCAGCCCTCGAGGTGGCACGGATGTGATCCGTCTCCTTTCTGCCCATCTACAGCTGCTCTCGCAGGCAAACTACTACGCTGATGGTGAGAGGCAGACAGAAGTCTGTGTACAGAGATGCGGTCAGAGGGAGACACGCCGCCTCAGTGCACTGAAGGACGGACATGGTGCCACGCTGTGAGCCGAGTGCAGCACGCACCCGTGCAGAGTGCGCGCGTGCACACAGCTGACGATGTGCACCCTGTCAGTGTCTAGGGCTAGCAAGGAAGGACAGTTCTGGGCATTTGTAAACTGTGAACATGCATACTTTCAATATCTGTTTAGCTTCCAAAAAACTATCCAGACATTAGAAGGGTGCCCTGACATCTTCTACTGACTACACATCGATTGACACAAGTAATTTGACCATAAAGTGCTCCAATCTTTATAAATGTTTTTTTTTTTTCCCTCCGAAAAGCCCAAAATTTCTATGTTGGGAATGAAAGGAGAAAAATAAATCTTGGAACAAAAGTCCACATTAGCCAGTTTTGATCACTGAACATCTCAGCCAAATGCTTCAGTCAGCTAGGCCTTAAAAAAAACAGACAACATTCCAGGCCAAAAACATAGCTGAAGAGAAAATACTAACCTCCCCACCTCCCTTTTAATCCATGGACACTACATTAGCACTGGCAGGTAAAACTGACAAGAAAAGGTTTGAAGCAAAGCACCCGAGCCAAACCATAGAAAAAAAAGGAATCTTCTGTTTTGGGGGTAGTTACTGCACATGGGACATTGTGTCAGCAGTTTCCCAAAATTTTGATTAAACTATCAAACTCCATACAAGCAACCAGCCTTTGCTGAAAGAGCATCCACTAGTAATATGAATTGCCAATGACTAGAGGTGTAACGGTACCGTACCATTCAGTACTGGATGTTTGGTTCAGTGCACATTGTGATCTGAGTGAATATAGTTATAATGCGTTTTAAACCACACGCTACACTCATAGCTGTTTTCATGCTTTGACGGTCAGTCGACCATAACTTTAGCAAATAAACTAGAGCCCTATGAAATGTGTTCACAAAGGATTTAACAGAATTAAAATGGAATTAAACAAATCAAAGGCAAATAAATTATTTTTGTCTTTAAAGTCAGTTTTTTATACTGATTGCTTATGGTGTGTCGTCTTTAAATAATGTGCTGTGCATGTGTGCAAATCACTTGGCACTCATTTTCGTGCAATTTATAAAGAGTGACTAGACATGTCAAAGCAGCAGGAAAAATAAAAATCTGTAATGAAAATCTCAAAAAAACCTAGAAATTTGATATTGTCGACAAAGTTTAGAACTGAACATTTCTACTGATTATTATGAATAAGACGGAGTTATTTTGTATAACCTGTGAACACCCAATTTACGGGACACGCAAAGATCATGCACGAACACATCACATTTGAAATGCTTATGACAAAAAAGGGGGGGGTAATGCACTTGGTGGGAATTTATGGAGGATGTTCCCATTTGTGCTGAATATAACATTTAAAATACGTTGTGATTTTATTTGGGTAAACCTTTTAAAAAAGTAAAAATCCAATTCAAAAATGAGAAAAAAAATTTAAACAAGAAAAAATAAAACTGAGTTTTATTAAAAAAAAAAAAAAAAAAAAAAAGAAAAAAAACCGTACATAACCACGAGTTCAAAACAAAAGTACATAGAAAACCGTGCCTTTTGCGTACCGTTACACCCCTACCAACACAAACGTGAGATGTACAATTTTTCTGCAAAGGTTTATAGAGCACCTGATAACTTCGCCTTTCTGCTTACTCACTAGGGCTGTGCCGTTTCCTGGTCTACTTCAGCCCTGCTACCACCTCGTGTGATTGCACTTTCTTCAAGTTTTCATCTTCTAAAGCAAACGTCTTGTCAATCATTGTTCTGTTAATAATTCCAAAGTCTATCGCATAGTTTCAACAAATATACAAAATCCAAGCTCGATACTTAGAAGACTACTGTGTATATATATATATATATGTTTTAACCGCAAATATCTTTTTTCATGTTCTAAATTTTGGTATAAAATGTGCAGCTGTAGGTGTTTGAAAGCATGAATAAAGTGCTTTCAACTAAGGATACAGTTTGGTCAATTAACTACAGAGCTTTAGCATAATAAGCACCAGCTAAAATTGAGTGGTACCAAATTGAATATATTGCATTGAGCTAAGCAGTTTTCCCCTAAAAAATTTCAGTTGACTGTACTTTTCAACTTTGGTCTCTGGACTAAAGCATTTAAAAAATGAAAGGATAATTAAGACTGTAGTGGCAGTCCAGGCTAATGCAGCAGAGTAGCATAACTGTGCTCTATTGTCAGCCTCGTTTTTTTCCTTTTTTTTTTTCCTTTTTCTTTTCTTTTTTTTTTTCTTTTTTTTTTTTTCTTTTTTTTTTACAAAATACTACTTCATTTTGACTTTGCCCCAAACCCTTCCCTTCATTCAGCAGCCGTTGCTATGACAGACACTTGGAAACTTGTCTGGTCTTTATATGCTACATTGTATGAGCTTTTACCATAGAGAGAGGAAAAGACTTTTCCCACCTTCCAAAATAGGACAAGAACGTGAAAAATGAATGTTGAGCGACAAAACCAAATGAGTGGACAAACAAAAGAAAAACGGAACCCCTAAGCAGTCCCAGCTGGAGTTGAGGTGGCCACGCAGCACCTAAAACTCTTGTCTTCTCTTTCTTCCGTTTCACATTCACAAACGTTACGACTTTTGTGCAAATCAAGCGGTCTTTAGAAACAATGCCCTCCAATTGTTCTAGTAAAAATATATATTATATTGAACTCCAAGGTGGCTGATGAATGTGCTGCACCAAAGTGTTCCTGTTATCGTGTCCTTTAGCGGTTCCCCGTAGCTTCTTTTTTTCATCCCCTGTGTGTGTGCAAGCGCGAGCGTCGGAGGGAGGGCTCATCTGCGCTGTGAGGGCATCTGCGCGTAGACGGGGTAGGCCAGCCGCACGTTCAGGGCGTCGTTGTGCTGCACGAGCGAGGTCTGCTGGTAGTGCAGGACCAGGTCCTTCAGAGTGCTGTAGAGGTTGTAGGGCTCGGCGAAGCCGTAGCCGCGAGGCGTGCTGTAGATCATGCAGTGTTTCACTTCCCCGTCCACCCTGCAAGGTGACCAACAGTTAATTACCATGGAACACCTCTGCCACGGGTTGAACGACTTATTTTCCCTCCTTCATAATACCAGAGTCTATTTATGTAGGAATCTATCAGTTAATATGACAGGGCCTTATTATGGAACAGTGAACTAACAGAGAGAGAGAGAGAAGAATCCTTCAAAGAATGACTTTTGTAAGCCAGTCATGCGCCAAGTACTATAACATGCCTAGCCTATCTCCGACCAGTATGTACCTGCTAGCCATGAAAGTTACTTCACTGGTATCCTCATCTTGTATGTACTGTAAATTCTGAAAACAGCAGGCGTACTAGCTCAGCCTGGATACTCATACTCGCACCACAGAGCAGGCGTACTAGCCCAGCCTGGATACTCATACTCGCACCACAGAGCAGGCGTACTAGCCCAGCCTGGATACTCATACTCGCACCACAGAGCAGGCGTACTAGCCCAGCCTGGATACTCATACTCACACCACAGAGCAGGCGTAGCAGCCCTTCTTGCTGCTCTCGCGGATGAGGAAGGCTCCATCTGGTTTTCCAAGCAGCAGTTCTTCTGCCTGGGTGCGGTTCAGGTCACCCACAAACCAGCTCTTCTCATCATAGTGTGGCAGGTTCTCGTCTTCCTCAGTCACAAAGTAAGCACTGGGGACAAGACACAACAGCACTAGTCTAACAAATGTTCAATTTTCAAAATGTTTCCTTAGACAATCCCTACAAAAATGCATACAGCAGTGCTCTAAAAAGAGACCACACTACAGATGTGAAAAATTGCGGTACCGCACTTCAATACATTTAAGGCTGAATTGCTTAGATACTATCGAGTATTGAAAAATGCCTTGTCAATTGATAACACTGTCAGTGTTATCACTGTCAGTGAGCTAATAAGCATGCAGTAATTTTATTGCAATATGGAACAGCATGCTTACTGTAATTTGGCTTTGGTGAACACTGCAGTTATAGCGAATGTAGCATTATTTCCCTTTAAATTTAATATATCTTAAACTTTATTTTAAACAAAGAGGCAGAAAAACGCCCATGAGTGTGCTCATACCGGCAAACTTTTTATCCTCAATGAACCAAAGCCACGCACAGGCCTCCAAGTGCAGCAAAACTATGGGTTTCGGTTATTTCCCGGTTGAAGGTGAATGTGTACATGTTACACAGTATGTTAAGGCACATAGTTATAAATATTATTTGTGTGAAGGTGAATATAACTTTTTCTTTTGCTACAGGTTATGTTTAGAGCAAAGTTTTTCTTCTTTTGAGCAAGACTACGTGTTTTGTTCATAATTAACCGTATTTATTTGAAATTGAATTTAAATTTAAAATAAGACAGACTTCGTTCTTGTATTATTTTCTAAGAAATCTTCGGTACTGAACTGAATATATGTATATATACTTTCTGATTGTAATTTGTCAGTAAATTTAATGTAATTTCTTATCATTTAGGTAAATAATTGTTTCTATTACAGCAGTTAAAATAGGGAACCTAACCTGAGTTAACAGTCTTCATTTACTGCTGCAACTGTAAATACCACAGGGCCAAGCTAGTGGGGGGTATTTTACTAAACTTAGTATATTATTTGGATAGTTGTTGATGAACTCAGGCCCCATATTTACTACATTGGTTATCCTCCAACGGCCAAAAGGGGTGTTACATTATTACAGTGGCCATAGACAGGGCTCACGTGTCTGTTGTATTTTGAGAGGCAAATGTTGTAAAACTGCTTTGAGTGGAAAAATTCCAAGGTGATGAAATATACAACTAAAGAGTTGAAACCGACAACTTAAGTTAAACCACATTGTGGTAAATAAAGTTCTATTTTTTATGTGATGAAACTGCTTTGAGTGTAAAAATGCCAAAAAGCTGAAGAGAAAAAAAAAAACTAAAGATTTGTCCTGTTATGTGTAATTTTTCTTTTTGTTAAAAATCATTTTATAAAATTGGTATTGAAAAGAGTATCACTCAGGAAGCGGTATCAAAGTCAATGTATCGGAATTGAAAAATTTTTAATTATACACAGCCCTATTCATGTGGCACATCTACAAATTATTTCATACTTACTCATCAGCATTTTCATTTTTTATTCCAAGCCAGTCATTAATTCGTTTTTGACGTACACCTTTATGGTTGAGCCAGCTGTAGGAAAGGATAAACAGTATTAGTACAGGAGTCTAGAGAGTGCACCGTTCCTTTGGAAAAGAAAAGAAAAAAAAACCTCACGATTACTCCACTTCTTAAATATTTGGAACAGAAATGATGAAAGAGCATCAACTGTTCATGAAAGAGTGATGAACAACAGAGTTTATATCTATTCATAGTCAGTTTTCAGAACACGGCAAAGCAGTTCCAAGAATGCCTACGGTGACTGAAGGCCAAGATTGTGCTCCTAAACACGATGCAATCTACACTACACGATGAGAGCGCAGCACACCCTTGCCCATGATTAAACAGTTAACAGTTTCACGACACATGACACCTCTGCAAACAGGAACCTTTCTGAACTAAGCGGTTTCCTTTCACAAAAGAGTTCCTTGTTTAGGACCCTGACATTTCATACAACCGAATGGCTTTGTGCACGACAATGGATCAGTGGACATGTTTCAGGAAATGCTACTTAAATTTAGTTTAAAAGTGTATAGAACAAGGAGGACACCACATGAGGTACAGTAGTTCTGGTGGCAGGTGAGGCGCCAATGTCACACGTAGTTGTTGCTCGCAAAGGCAGGCACTGACACTCACACTAGATACTGATCCCTGATCTTGCGTAGCTGGATGAGGTCCGGCTTCAGACTGTTCATCTTCTTGTCCGTCTCCCTGTTGTCCAGTGCCTGCGTCTTTAGGTCTTGCTCCAAACGCACTTTGCTGTCGTGGATTTCTCCCAGACGGGACTTCAGCTTCTCGTAGTTCATCATAATCCTGGGGAGTAAGAAGTACAGTATCAGCACAGGTGGTGCGTTGAGATACACCTGGTGTGGGGCTGCTTCAACAAACCCAAAGCTCAGGTAACCCAGGGCCTGTTTTAGGACTGCAGTTTGGACCTCAAAATCTCCTTAATAAGGGCACATCACTGGAAGCACTGCTTACCACAGTCCATAAGCCATGAGTACAAAACAAATACTTTGCCAGGTTGGTCACTTTTTGGAAGAGAAACTAGCAGAAAGGAATGGTGTTGTCTCATAAGGCCTCACCTCTCCATCTCCTTCTCACTGCCCTCCCTACGGAAGCGTTCTATGTACTCCTTGCTGTACCGTTCTTGCGTGTGACATTGCTCTTCAAAGATCTTAATGGTTTCATTGAAAGCCTCTATTGCGGTCCTCTTCATCTGGATCTCCTACATTGTGGGACAGGAGAATTACGAAAAGACTGAATGCATTCCACTGTATGCACCACAGCAGAAGTGCAGATTGCTCCAGGTATAAGTTTTAACTGTTAACTTCAGCACCGAGATGGAAAGGTTCTGTAAATAAAATACGTTTGACGTCTGTAATGCCATGGTCTACCTGTGAGGTCTTTGTGTACTCTTCGTACAGACGGTCATACTCCTTGCTCTTCTCTTGGTACTGACTATGATATTCTTGGAGTTTTTTCCCAACAGCGTCAATATTGTCTTCCTTCACTAGCTGATCCTAGAAAATATGAAGAAAAAAAAATATATGAAATGACATTCACAAACATCATGCATTTTTGTAAAGACATGAGGCTTGTGAGACACACCTATAAAAAATAATGTACACAAAGGCAGGGACACAAGGGGTATAAGCAGGAGACAGGAAAACTAAAAGATGTACAGCTCTTGACATTTCAAATCTATAATTGTGTACGACATCCAGAGCGCCATTGAACGGGCAGCTCAATACATCATCTTGGATGAGGAACACTAACTCTGAATTTTCACATATAAAGTTGGCCTATGAAAGAAGAAGGAAAGCGGGTCGTGGCACTACCTGCTGATACCGGGATATGGGGTACATGAGCTTTACATCCAGTTTGGTGTTGTACTGGGCCAGGGACTCATGGCGATAGTGACTGATAAGCTCCACCACTGAGCTGAAGGTAAGTGGATCTGAGAAGCCGTACTTCCCGTCCCGATGGTAGATCTTTATCAGCTTGTTGTTGCCGCCTTTCCTGGTGGGAAGAAGTAGAAAAGGGGAGAAACAATACAGTAAAATGAAACAAATGCACATAAGTGGGACAGTGAAATGAAGACACTGGTTTGTTGCGGGGCCTACCTCAGTGTTAACGTGTAGTCACCCTGCATCTTGGTGGAAGCGTCGCGGACCAAAAAGGTTCCATCCGGCATGTCCCGAAGCTTATCGTTGACCTCCTCCCTGTGAAGAACAGAGATCACAGATGGTCGAGCGCACAGAAAGGACAAGAAGCAGCATCAGCGACCCATAACTGTCAAAGGGGCAAAGAAGAAGCTCTATGCAGAAGCACCACAACTACAGTTTTCATCACCTTATCGCTTTCCCTATACCTCAGAGAAGATGATCATTCTAAGCACACAGATATTTACTGAGAGGTACAAAAGGCTGTGTACTGAATTTATTCTGTCTGTCCCAAAGAGCATGTGAGCTTGTATTAAACCCATTTCACCTCATGCTACTGTCTTGGACTAGCAGCCTACTGACTTCCTGTTTTAATCCAGTTATTAGCATGAACAACAGAGTGAGGGGAACCTCCACTAACCAAGGTGAACGATGAGCAGAGTCTCCACCGCAACATTCAAATCAAAGCATTCTTATTTGTTACTGGTGCATCTAACTGGATGCTGAAACACAAGCCACATGACTGCTGAGTAATATCAGGAATCCAAGCATGGTGCACAAGCGGAGGCCAGCATGGAAACAGCATTCACGAGACACGCCATCCATCCATTTCTCCCCAGGATGATAAACTTTCAGTGGACTAACTCTGGAAAGTGCCAGGGCAATTGTGAAAGAGGGCCAAGTCTCATCTCTGCCACTAGACATCCATAGCCTGCTTCAAAACAGGCATCCCTTGTTGTATTAGTACTGTAACCAGACACGTAAGGTTCTGGTTCGCCCAAATACAACTATTAACTTGTAAACAGGTTATCGGAAAATGCTAAACAAATAAATTTTGGGGGGC
Source organism: Chitala chitala (assembly GCA_025773905.1). Taxonomy (NCBI): domain Eukaryota; kingdom Metazoa; phylum Chordata; class Actinopteri; order Osteoglossiformes; family Notopteridae; genus Chitala; species Chitala chitala. Next base: position 8,378,262 of record JABJVR010000029.1, read on the forward strand.
TGGAGACAAAACGACTCCTTTTGTGGAGTCCTTTTTCATAGCTCCACTTACATTTATTCATTTAGCAAATACTTTTATCCAAAGTGACTTACAACATTTCACATATGTTACAGCAATGTCATTTCTCTGCATTTAACCCATCCTCGTGATGGGAGTGGTGGCACCTGGGGAGCTAGTGTGTGGGCGTCTTGCTCAAGGACACACTTGACAGCAGGGCTGAGATTTCAACCAGGAGACTTCCACATCCCAGCGTGATGTTCTGCCCATTGAACCACCAGGCTGCTCCATGTCATACATGAATGCACACCAGGCATTTCATCATGATATTCTAACGGCATAACTTGTCTGAGTAAATGAGATAGTTTCACAGATATATGATCTTTTTTTCCTTTAGGTAATTTATGTTATGCTAAGCAGAAGGAAAAAAAAAAAAAAAAAAAACACTTTTTAAATAAACATTTTAATTTTTTTTTCACATTTTTTTTTTTTTTTTTTTTTTTTGCAACAAAACAAACAAAAACAAAACAACTGAAACAACATGTGTCTACCTTGTTAAAATAAAACAGAAAACCAATCTTTTAAATTAATTGTGACAAGACTACACAGCTTATTTTTCTGCATTGGGCTTATAATATAAACAATTCTATTTTGAATAAAACATTACCTATATCAGGATGCATTTTTCATCCATGAAGATTGTTGAATTAAGAAAACTTGTTGCTGTTTCACGTTGGGACAGAAATGTGAACATGGTACTCATTTCCAAGACGCTAAAGCATTAACTGTTTGACTTTTTGGCAGAAACTTTTTTCCCCCTGATGTCTTCAGATATCTGTCATCTTGTGCAATCCCTGGGCTATTTTTCAGATATCCAAAGTGTTCCTATATATTTTCGTGGATATTAAGCTGAGAGACGGTCTGTCACTAAACCACACAGAACAACTGTAGTCTGTACTTGGTTCACAGCTCACCACATGGTCCTTGTGACATGTGGACATATATGGGCTATAAACTTTCAGGGAGCCTCCCTCAGCCCATCCACCCCCTACCTGCCTGTACTGCTGATACCGGTACCTAACAACGCAGACACGCGGTAAGCTGCAGCCTCGACTCAGACAGGAGGTCACTCCAGAATGGCAAAACAAAGGCACAGGTATTACAAAATTGTGGATGTGACATGAACTGCCACAAAGACTCCACAGGTGCTGCTGCTGAACCATACCGATATTCAGTCTCTTCTCATGTCTGCTGGCTTCATTCAGTTTAATGTTGCACAGTCAACATGAACCAGTGACCAAGGCAGTCTGTAAGCACTTCTGTAACCACTATAACAGTGGTAAGGGTTTAACTGTTAACTCTCCTTTGTGGAGGACGTTCCTGAGATCCATGCAGTATTTGGACAAAATCTCTGCGAGGGACGACGATGACCAGGCACACAGGGAGGAAAAACACTGACTCTTGCGTTTTATGCATCTTATTTGTAACCAAAATGCAATACAAGCACTGACATTGGCACACAACAGGAAGAGTAGCCCAGCAATTTTAAAACGCCATCACAGAGTGATCTTCTCCAGGACATCATGACCCAGCCAAAGGTTGTCAGGGTCACGTTATGAAATGAAAGGCCAGCTAAATAAAGGGGCTTTTCTGAGCTCCCTGGGTTGGGACAACAGTGCCTCTGTTCCACAGAAGGATCTCATGACCTGCTTGAACACGAAATACACACGCGCTTCAATTTCTGCCTTTGTGGGAACCTCAGACTGACCCTGATTTTAATGCATTAAGTGACTCTCAACTGCATTCCAACAAGAGCAACAAGTGAAAAAGGCAAAGGCACTGGCATGCTGTTTCTTTTACATAAGCAGGTAAAACTTTAAAACTGCATGAATCACACACTCTCACACACACACACTCCATCTAGTCACCATGTGCTGACACAGACTAGATTACAACCAAAGGCACTAATATGGTGCTAAGCTCTTACCTTGATATATCACCCCAGTACCACTCCGCCTCCTGCAGAGAGCTGCCTGGGGCCTCCTTGATGCCGTTGCTGCTAACTGGAGTCATGGCTTTGGCTGGCTTGGGTGGAAGAGCTGTTGGCCAGAGTAAGAGACAGACATTTAATGTACGAAGCCAGGATGGAGAAGGGCAACCAAGAGAACACAATGACAGCAGGTTAAGCGGGGGGCTGGGGGGGGGGGCAGCTATTGGGACACCAAACATGAACAGGTAGTTCAAGACAAATAGGCGACAGGCAGCACGTGTTCACACTTCACTGCTGGTTCTTCTGTTCATTCATTCTACTGTGGGTAACCAAGCATCCATCAAGAGAAGGCTTCTGTGGAGCAAAACAGCTCGCTAGGTGGTCGCATAATACATTATTTTTAAAAAGCATCATTTGAAAAAAGTGGTGAGATTTCCAGGTTCACAAGACAAGACTTTTATGAATGCTGGAAAGACTGCTAGACTACTAAAGGCATCATCTTAATTTAGGTGCAGCAGGATTACCCCAGGGCATTTGCAAACCAGAATTCATCTCACAAGTCCAACAGTTTAACTGAATATTTTTTATATGGCCACTTTCTGGGGAAGACAAAAATACTCAGTGAACTAAAACCTGACACCACTGCTAGCACCAGTGTAAAGCACCTTTTCCCCACATGCAGTTCATCTCACCGCTCAGGCTATTTTCTGCAGTCGTCCACAAAGACTTAATGGAAAGAAGCCTTTAGTAGCAGTTCTGTCTTTGAGCCACAATGAGACATGTTGAACCCTGAAACGTTTCGGTCATTTTGAACTAAAAGAATTGTCCGTGCTGAGAGGTGAATCCTGAAGTCTTCTCTGGAGCCACAAAAGACTGATTTTCAAAGTAACATACTGATGCACAAAACTCTCTTCTTACAAGTGAGAATAATCGGTTTCTTGCAAAACTTGCAGGACGTAATAGTGAATTTGTTTCTAAAAGACAGACACAGCTCCAGTCACTCAATTCAACAAAACCAACACTCTTGAAACAGACCATTATCAACATAAAATTTAAAACATAGTATTTACATTCATGTGCAATTTAACATGTTGAATCATGCCATAATCTGACAATTTTTTAATTAAGTTCCTTCTCCCCTAGTCCTTTGGTATTTTAGCAACATATCTGTAAACGACCTTCCTACATGTACTGTTTCCTTGGTAGGTCAGCATCATATCATGAATGCGTTTCACAAGCTACGTTCAGGGTTTGAGATCACAACACAGGGGTGAAAATGTGCACTTATTTCATTCTGTCACCAGCTGCAGAATTTCAGTAGCCCATACAGCGTGACACACAGCAACAGAGTTCACTCCACAGCACTGCCTTGATCCCAGGACTACAACTCTTATATACCAAGGCCCATTACAAGGAGATTAGGGCAGCATTACCTGACCAGGCTCTCTAGAACAATCTATTCAGTGCAAAAGTAACAGGAGCAGGCGTGGCGGTGACGTGGGGGGGTTGAGGAAATTGTTAGCACAGTCGGTTAAGGAGATTGACTGAGAATTAGTGTAAGAAGTGTGCTCTAAACAGGGGCCGATCAGAGTGGGGCGACTGCCCCTGGCAATGGCTTTGCTTAGGGCTTGAGTGCTGAGCTGGGGGGGAAGATGCTTGACCAGGTGCACATGTAAAAATCACTTGCTCACAGCAGCTTCTGTATTTAATCTACCCCCTCCCCCCTTAAAAATAAATAAGCTGCCCAGCAGCCCACATAGCAACGCTCCCTCAGCACTGAGCTCCTTTTTCGCTTGTTGGAGCACGCAGACCAGCACCCTGGGGAGCCTGTGAGCTCCACCTAGCAGGCCTGGGCTCTTTCAACTGACAAGCCGCAAACACCATGTCCTCCACATGAAATAGCCTTTTACACTTCGCAGGGCTATTTTCAGAGTAAAAACGGTCTCAGGAAACTGGGTTTTAACCCCCACCCCCCCCCAACCAAACCCAAATGGGAGAGTCGGTTCCCTGGTTTTCCTTCCTACAGTCATGCTGCTCCCACACAGCAAGTAAGCTGATGCTGACCACACTAGAAATGAACAGACACAAAACCAGACTTCAGCTCAGAAAATTGTATGCTTCAATCAGAAGGCGCATTAGCACCATAACATTAAGCAGTCATGTGCTCGTTCAGGAGACACTCATGTACTTAAAAATATTAGACATGGGTTCAGCCACTGTAGAGAAAACAAAGGTCAATGCGATTTTCTAAAAGAGCCATGTGCTGTGTGCGCACCCAGGTCACTGTCAGGTCTTACACACATCACGCACTGCACAGCCTAAACAAACGTACCACGTTAAAAAGAAGAGGAGAAACTTACCAAATTAAAAAAGTAAATTAATGAAAACTTCTGTCTCCTTCACTCTGATGGCTTCTGTTATGCCGTTTCCAATAAATGGTGAAGTGGTCTACTTAACGTTTCCATTTAACTAAAATCGTACTTCTAACCATTACTGGAGGCGTCCCTGGCAGGAGATCATTCGTGATATTTCAGTACTTATAGAAGAAGGTGATTTACGCTGAGCTTTCACATCACACTCAAGGTGTGGAACTATTTAAAATGATTCTGCCATTTGTTTAAAAAAAAAGTCGACCATATTAGATGTTTGGCATACCCCAGCAGGTGAGAAATGCAGAAGTAAGCAGATGTTCTTCCGGCGCTCTTCAGCTTGGGCCTTACGTGATACGACTCAATATTGACAGGAAACAGGTGAAAGAGCAGAGAAAGGCCCACTCTTAGCTCTGTGTTCTGCACTGAACACCAAAGGCAGCATACTTTCTGTGGAGCGGCACTGTACCTGCTTCACTTATAGGGGGGGGGCGACATGGTGAGGGGTGGGGCCTAAATTACATATATGTTCATTCATTTCGCAAGGTTCAACTCCCCAGTCAGCTACAGAGAGTGGACCAAGGGAATCCCCTAAAGAACCAAAACTTGCCTGGACAAGTCACAGCAGCTGATGGGGGTGGGGGGGTTTGGGGGCGGTGGTAAGAGTGACTGTGAGTGTGGATCGTGTGTCTCTGTCTCTGGTCAGACAAGATTGCAGCCAATGACAGCACCAAATGTGGACCATCTTCCTCAGAAATTTGTACATTTATGAACCATTTTTCCACACCATACTAAAAAACAAAATACAACACCAGGAGTACTTCTACACTTAAGTCTATGAAAATCATGTAATAAAATCAATTGTGTTTTAGAAGTCGACAGCCCACAAGTTCCATATTTGTCTTCCCATGATCCATATGTTGCGCACTGTAATTACTGGATTAATTATACATCACCTTGGCCTTCCCTCAGACCTGGTAATTCAGAACTACCTGTTAAATGCGCATGCACGCACTCATGCACAAAATAGTAGGAAAGAAATCTAGTCAAGTTAACTACACAACAAAAGCACCATTCACAAATCTGAGGGGAGAAGGGAGAACACAGAACCTACCATAAGGGAAATGCCCCCCCGCCCAACATTTTCCTTTTAAAACAAGCCAGAAAGCAGGTGCAGAAGAATGTCAACTTTGACTGCTGTGCTGAACTAACAGTTTCCTGGTGTCAGCTTTTTCTGGGCCCTGTTCCCTTCCCTGCAAGAAACAGTAAGCTTTGTAGCACTGTGTACAGTCAAGAGAGCAGAGACTGGGAGGGTTTGGGAAGGGGGGGCTGTGGCTGGCTAGTCACAGAAAGCACAAGCAGCTCAAACAGCAAACACCTTTTCTATCTTTCTTAGAGGTTTATCCAAATGAGTATGGCTCCCCATCCACAAAGAGTTCGTAGAAACAGCATTCATAGACAGTACAAAACAGGGACATTTTAAAACTCCCCACCTCCCAATCATAAAGGCTTGAGAAGACCTCAAACTCTTACAGTGCCCATGGCACAGAATGTGCTTAAAAATGTGCTCAAAAGAAAACTCATAACTCCCTGGGTTTTTGTCCAGTGAAGCTCTGACACTGCTAGAAAAAACACCAAATCCTGACAACTGGCCCTGGACTAGCACTGCCTTATGGCAGAAGAGTCTGCAGAGGTGGGGCTGCCAAACACAAACATGTGCCAGTCTAAAGGTTTTTCCAGACTGCTTTTCACTACACATCTCACGCAGCTGTCTGGATGTGGGATTATGAGGTGCAAAATCTCAGGTGAAACGAATGTCAAGGAAAGGTATTACTAAGAAAGAGGAGAAACAATTAACGATACAAACACGTACGCAATGACACATCCACACCTAGACTTCGATGCTGGATACATTGCCCTAATGTTCAGGTCTGGGCACTGAGCAGCATCACTGTGTTACCCACTTAAAACTCATCCACTATGAGTGCTGTGCCACCATAATATACCCAAGGAGTGACCTCTGTCACACATAAACCCTGGTGTATGGAGAACATGGCCCACTCCTTGACCTTCTCAGTGTGGATGGGCAGGCCAGCATTAACAGATTGGGGTCACTGTTTTGCCAGGCTGCAGTGGCCCTGATACTGCAGCTGCAACTCTTCACTAAGATGGCGTGTGGCAAAATCCGTTTCCATCAGCAGCCCTGGAAGCTGGTTCACAGCACGCTGCTTTACTTGGGCAGACGTGTTCCGACCAAACCCTGTACCCACAGCCTCATTCAACTCTAAATTACAGCACAATATAGTCAAAGCCCTCTTTCGCTCTCTCACACACGCACATGGACTGACTGCAGCAGGTACATCTAAACAGAGTTAAAGGTGGTGGTGGGGGGTTCCATACAACACTTACTCTTGTTATCTTCAGGTCAGTGTGGTTAAGCCTGTCAGACAGAAAAGAACCGACTAGCTTTAACCTCAAACTGAAGTACAGTTAAACATTCACTCATGCGTATAGATAGTTTGTGCAGAAGTACACTAGCCTAACATACAGATCTCCAGTAGTGCCTCTCATTCTTCTTTTCTCCTGCAACTACTTTCCCCGATCTCAACACAAAGAAAACACATTTGAGACGTATGCAAAGCGGCATGGGAGGCTGGCACAGCTGAGGACCATCCAGCAAAGCTTCAGGCACCAGGTCCTTCTTCTATGACCTGTTCATGACAAAGCAGCCTAAAGCAAGTAAGTCCTGGATTATACTTGAAACGTTGGACAGCGGTCGTCCCCAATACGGCTTAACCAAGCAAGATATTGTTCCAGAACACTTGGAGGACTAGGCACTTTCAAGCAGCACATTTGCTTACGAACCCAGACAAAGACCACCAAGAGCAAGTTACCAAAAGTGCGTCATTCACATTCTGCCCAAACTGAGCAGAACAGAGCCAAAATGGATGGGCAATTCTAACAAAATGGAAAAAAAGAGAATCATCCACATCACTATTCCAACGATTATATTAAAATTGATGATATACAAAATTAAAAAAATAAAATACCTCATACACAATTCGACAGAGGTGGGCATCTTAGACTGCCCTGAATACTCTGACCAGGTGTTCTTTAGCTATACATTTCAGCCAAGAGAGCAGATAGCAGAGAGGCTACGTGTAACCCACAAGACTGTAATTTCCTACCACTACCACCGCCACACCACTGGATAGCACTGAGAATCTAAGACAGAGGCAGCAGTACGCTGATCCGCTCCTGCCATTCCTATGGGAGGGTGGGGGAATTTGGTCATTTTTAGGGCTTGAGAAAAGACTGATAAGATATGACAGCTTCAAGACTTCAACTATGCACATCAGAGAAAAAGGCTTAAACAAAAATATTTTAAGAATCAATTTGTTCTAAACCGCTTCACGTTTCACAATTTCAGATGTGTGTGTGGATGGACATATATTGAGGTGCAGAAAGCTGACAGATGGAGCTACATCAAGCAGAATGGATTACTCATTCGTATGCCATTAAGATGTCTGAACGCAGCAAAACTCATTTCACTTAGACTACTTTGAATTATATTGTTCTGCTTGCTTGCACTCCATAGCTACCTACAGTCAAATGACATGCTGCCAACATATAGTAGCTGTAAAATGTCAGTCTCTGTACTCTGAGCTACTGAATTTAAAAATAAAATAAAATAAAATAAATTAAAAAAAAAACCCTCAAAAGTGGAACCTTAACTTTAGCATGCTGTGAAATATTACAAACTAAGAATAGGCTGCTTGGGTAATCTAATTTCATATCCAAGTGATGGTGACATTTAGCCCAACACTAACTTCAATTAATGGAAAAGACAATGTCTGTTCTGCTGGGAAATTTATTCCAAACTGTCTGTAACCAGCATTTTAAAAGAGCCGCAAAATACTGTCTACACCTCACAAGTGAAGACATCTTATGGATTTTACCACGCTCGGCACTTTCTGCCATTTGAACAGACTAGAATTAGGCAAAGTACTTGGAAGAGCAATAGTGCCATGTGCTTCTAGGTCCAGGATGTTTGAGGTTTGTGGTAAACAGAGCAAGTCTATTCAAACGGTTCACTCAAAGGCTACACAAAGACGCAGCATACATTAAATATCCAGCTTTCTGCGGTTCGAAAGAAAACCACTGCTAGAGGTATAGTGCACACTCAAAGCAAGACATCCCTATGGATTATAAATTATATAAAAAAACCCCTCTTAAAAACCCCTCATTTAAGACAGCAAAATCTGAAAAAGTGGGTACAGTAAAAAGAGCATCTTTAAATAATTATGGACGCATATGAAATTTCAAAACCAATTTATTACGGATTATCTTACATGAAATGACATGTGAAAAAGACATACATGTACTGTTTGCATATACGTGCATTACCAGCATCTGAATCACGAGATGCGCTGGCCGATTCGCAACATGTTCTATTAAAATGTCCCCAATCCTCCATTCCTGCATTTGGATTCAATTCAGCACTATATAAAGACTGCATTAGAAGTGCGCGTAGCATCAGCGTCTAATACACGACACATTCATCTGAAAAGGAACAAATGTCAGAAAGGATCTCAAGTTTTTAAAAGCCACATGAAACAGTAATAACATCGCACAACAGCCGAATACATTAATTGCAGGAAGGTTGATAGTTTGATCCATAAACCCCAAAAATCCCAAAACTTTAAGAAATTTCTGCAATCCCCTTTTTGTTATACAATCGTAACAGTACAAGAAAATAATTAATGTTATTTCTGAATATTAATAGCTCCCAGAAAACGCTGTTACTCAGTAACTATATATAGCCCATTTGACACAAATGTTGCACCACAGAAGCCGTCCACTGAACGAGCATGACAATGAAACACGCTTAACAATCAGAAATGTTGCAGCTGCACAAATTTAAATAAAACTACAATACAACAATATTCACACTTGCATTATACACAAAGATAATTCAAGGGGGTAAACAACCTGTTTCGATTTTGTGACAGTAATTTAAGCTACAAGTGTATTACACCTGGAACGCCGGATTACATAACTGGAGTTAACAAAAGGCACACAACCGACACGTCCCTCTCGGTATATTAACGGTCACTCGAAATCAAAAGATGTCACCGTTTCCACATGTTCCATAAACGTTATTAAAACGGTTTTATTGTACCTGGCGGTTGGTCCATCTCAATGTAAAATATCAATTCTGTGGAATAGGGCATCATCACGTCCCTCCAGTCATCTTCTTTTTCCGTACTCCAAACCGTGTTGTACATCGTTTAAAATATCTACAACATTAAACGTCAAGATCTCGCCCAAAAGAAAGTAAAACGAGTTATAACCAAACTAATAACATATAAAGACTATTGACTGATTATAATCGGTTACCGGCAAAGATAGCAATCAGTTTATATTAACTTCAATAAGACTTCTGCCTGATTCCCGGCTTCAGAATAAATAAATTTAACGAAACCAATAAAAAGCACCAGGCTCTACTGTTGCTTTACTTCTCCATACACATAAAAAATTATGACAATTCTACAGAACAGAAAGTAGATACCAGCTCTACCATCCACTCCGCTCTTCAAAAATCTCACTATAGTCTTCATTTTTAAGGCTCCAGGGGCCAGCAAGCAACCTTTCACATCATCCCGGAAAAACCATTTGTATGCAAATGATAGGGGAGCTGTATTACAAAAGTGATACAATTCGAATTAAAAACTCGCCAACAGTAAACACGTTATTCATTTTAACCACTGGTCAAATTATAAATACAAAAGAATCTGTATGTATTTAAGTTATCTATGAATTTACGATTTTATATTACTTCTACAAGGATGACATCATAATAATTTCCCCCTTTGCTCAAGGGTAAAGTGGTATGTCTCTGTCTACCATGACTAAGTGCCGTGCAGCACGCAAACTCTAAATTCGACAGCCAATGGGAAAGGGAATGTTACTTCAACTCGGCTGCCAAAGTCGGAGTTCGCGTCTTTGTCTCCTCATTTTTGAAGAAGGGGGGGAAGAGGGGAAGAGAAACTGTATGTAACCGCGTGTTTCACGCCGACCAATAGGTGGGCTTGAGAAATGCAACGCAGGACTTGATAGGCTGAAACGGTTACTATGAGGGACAAAGGAATTGTGCTACCAGGAAAAGCACTTACACGATCTCAGGACTGTTACAGATAACTAGGAGAAACGTCGCGAATAGTTTTTAAGCGTTTTGAGCATAACAGACAGAAGAAAACAATGTGCCAAAAGTGTGATTGAAATATTATGTAATGATGCATAATTTCTCCTATCTAGTTCTTTTGCCATAACGATATTCATCTTTCAGGATTCAAGTACAAGTGGTCACAAATCGATATAGATGTTTTTGTAATGTAAATACAAATCGAAATTGTGAATTCTGTTTTTCAGCAATTAAAAGATAAAAATAAATTCATAATGCTGATTATTTTTCACTTTTCGTCATTACTTACACACTGCAGCCCTGCATTGTAAAAGGAGAAAATTAATAAATGAATGACAAGGTAGCCTTGCATTTTCCAGAAACGTAGATAAGTTATAAAAACAAAGTACAAACCACGATCTACTGTAGGCTGCACAGTATTCAAGTGGTCAGCACAAAATATTATGGGAGACCCAGCGAATAAGCCACCCAGCAGTCATTTATTTTTTGATAGCACTGTAATCACAGGTCAAAGTGTGACTGACTATATTAGGCTAAGCGTAATTGTTTGGCTACCGATGTGCTGTTCAAGCTACCTCAGACGATCTAACCATCATTTTTGTCTGTCTGTCTCATGTATTTGACAATGGAGGGAGATCCACCCTCTCCATGCCCTGTTATGGCCTACAGTTTTCCATTATGCACCTATTCTCCAACACGAGAAGCAACCCCCCCACCTCCACAGATGGCCAGTGGCAGAGATGGAGATGCTTTGTCACTGGAGTAGCTCATTTACACTGTCTCTATCATGCTGGAAAATGGGCAGATGGATCCATTACAATTATCAAGAGCTGGTTAGAAACATTATTTTAATCAACAGGACCCAGGTCAGAAAAAATGTGAACATATGCAAGGGCTATGATTTTGATGACAACTGAAAAATAAGTATGAAGTTATATACAGATTTGCACAGCTGATATTTGTAATACATTAATAGAAGGTACAACTTTTACAGACTTAAAATTATTATTGTGTACTGTAAATATACGTCACAGTTTACAAAGCAAATCCTATCAGTTACATCCAATGCTATAAAGCATTATCCAATACCATAAATTTTTGTCATGTCATAACAAGGAATAAACAACAAAAACCCATCACCAATAAATAATTAATAATACACAAATTATGTGCACCTTATATACATTACATTTGTTTATTTAATACAATATTACTCTCCACTGTAGGTGGATAGATAGGAAAATTACTTAATTGCTTATCAGTTCTAAAGTGGAAACTATTACTTAGGTGAGGTGTTAAATCCCAAGATTCTCCTTTGTGATGTCTGTATTTTTGTATAATGCAAAAGCCTCTTTTCTCATTTTTGAGTAAGAATCAAATATTTGATAGGGCTTAATAAAGCCAACAAATTAATGTGAACTGCCATGATTGTTCTGACTCCATGATCTTGCAGATGTTCCTTCCTTTTCTGTGGTCTCTCAGCCCTCTTTCACCAACAACAGAAACAAGACATTGATTCTGAATAATAGATACTGCAGAGGGCAGTCTCACAGCCTGTGTGTCTGCCTGTGAGACTCCCTAATGTATGCAAGAATCACAAACAGAATGATTACACTGTTCATTACTCTGTGTGTGTGCGTGCGCCCGTGCATGTGTGTGTGTGTGTGTATGACTTTTTTACTTGGAAATTGTGCTTGTGCCCAAGGGGCAACTATGAGTAACTGAAAAAGAGATTGTAATCTGCCCAACTACAAGACCAAGCTAAACGATTCACGAGTGCGAGGTAATGAGAATATAAGGGAAGTTGTCTAAATTTAAGAACATTTTTAGATACTGAGATGCAGAAAGTCCAAAAGTGGGGAAATTAACGTACAGCTCGCTATAACATCCCACATCTCTCTCCATTTCATTACTCCGAATGTACTTAAGCCTAGGTTTAGCTTGAATTTATTGACTATTCTCTGGTATTTTTGTATAAAATATGAAAAGGCAAAGCATGAAGGTTTTATCACTCAAAAAAGTAACTTCTGAAAATATACATTCTCTGTCAATAAATTTGCAATCATGCTATTGATACATCACTTTTTGTAATGATTAAGTTGGTTTTACTTCTATGGTTTTTTTAAGAATAGGCCTTGAACTCACACATACTACACAATTTATAACATTTACACACCCGAAATACTGTACCATATTAATTATTTTAATAACAAAACAAAAGGATGAAGAGGGCTAAACAAAGCACTAGAAAGGGTCTATGTGTAGTGTTTTTAACTGTGTGCCACCATTGGCTTTCTCCCTGTCTGTCACTGTGCATCGGCCAGTAACAATGGCAGGATGAGAGCTGAGGAGGATCAGCACGGATGCTCAGGTCTTCTGTCCACACAGCCAGCTGAATGATGTCATCCTGCAATGCGAGCGTCCCTTTTGGACTGATGCAATACACCGGTGACACTCTGTAACAGCCTGGCAACACGCTTTTCCTCTGTGCGTGAAACCGTCTCGCTGCGGCTCCGTTCTGTAGCTTGAATCTGCTCCTGCCACATGTTACACTGCTGCATTGTTCTGTTCATCCTGTATTTTTTGTCTCCTCTCCCTGCAGACAATTTTCACTTGTAAAACACTTTGCTTGTTGGTTTGTATGGGGTTCTTTGCCTCAGCATTATTCAAATGACAATGGAAGCAGGACAAAGGTGAATTTGTTTAACTCTACCTGCTCAGCAGCATAAGAACCAGGATGAATGAGAAAGTGAAAAAGAGGACAGCTTGAATCCATTCATTCTAGCATGTTTAAAGGCTCAGCGAGTACAACAAAATAGCTGCCAGCACCTGCAGTTATGTGATTAAGAAACTGTGACAAGATAATGAAGGAGCAAATATCAAAGTTTTCAGGCAGATAAAATGAGTAGTCTAAATGTTCCCTGTACATCTGAAGCCCTGAAACTTGGTTTGTCAGACGCTTCAGGTACGTTTAAGTCTAATAACGAACAGCATGTCTTCTCACTCCTATTTCACCTTATTAAAAATGGTCTTCATAATCACAGTCTTCAAAAAATTTTTGATACTGCTTATTGAGTGTTTGCATTGTTAGGGTGGATACAAAATGAAAGTTAAAGGAGGACAGAGGGACCAAGAGAGAACGATTAACAGGTACCTTTAGGTCTAATTTTTGGTCTGAGTTAAAGCATGTAAGAAGCGGTATGTCTGGCTGAAACAGCCCTGTGATTTTTAAGCCCACGGGACTCAGACGATTTGGACTGTCTACAAACCACTCGATTGGATGATTTCGATGACAGTACTGGGAGGAAGCCACGCTCCCTCCCTGAGCGACAATATGTTACAAGTCTCCTTAATGTGCAGGTATTCTCAGAAAATAATGGCAGGTTTTTATAAGTGTCTTAGAAGTAAAACAAAATGGAGGGAGACCAGCGCTTAACAAAAAATGCATTTACTGCAAAAATCATCCCGATGTCACATAATGCTCAACCTACTTTGAAAAAAATTGACCTGTGATCTATCACATATTTTTAAATTTAGTTGTTTAGCTGATGCTTTTATCCAGAAAAAATGTACTGTGTAATTCATGTACCGGATCATTCCTGAGACTTAACTATAACTAACAGTTTACAAGTGTATGTCGTTAGCCATCTCTTCACCTGCTACCTGACGGAAAAAAACACAGGTGATGGGGGTTTGGGGAACTATGTGCTATCACACATTTTTATAACTATGACAATTTTGAAAGAAACATAAACAGGAATTAGTAACCCCTGTCAAGCACAAACCTGTGCTGAAGCACACGGGATCCTGGGTAGCCCAGTTGTCAGAATCCTCCAGTAAGGACTTTTGTCCACAGTTGGGGCAGAAAGATAATTGGCCTGTGTCTACGGGACAACTGCTTTCTAATTTTATGATGACAATAACAAGTATTAAGAAGCACATGATATTATGTACTGCCCAGAGAGCACATACAAAACCGGCACAAGTCAGAAACACAGACACCAGCCCTCCTGCACTCCTCACCTGCAGGCCACAGGAGAAAACTGAAGTACCACAAGGATAGCTATGCAAACTTAGGGAGAACATGCACAGAGCAGGGGCAGGAATCAAGTCCACAGGCCTGGAGGTGTGAGGACACAGCTCTGCCTACCTACAGCGTCATCATGCCTACACATACTGGGGTCCTGCTATTTGTTTTGTTAAGTATTTCAGTATGCATTTCATTACAATCTTGTTTCCTTTTAGTTTCCCTTCTTTAAATGGGGTTCTCAATATTGTCCTTTTTTTGGTTTTTACACATTTTGCAGCCCCTCTCTGTCACTAACGTATGTTTGTTACAGAAATGTGTCCAAAAAAAAAACCTTGGTAAGCATACAAGGGCCATGCTGCATTGCTTAGGTATTTGTGATTTTGAACTATTTCTGGAGAAGGATTCATCATACATAATTATGTGTAGGTGTTTGTGGAAATAACACATTGTTAGATTTTACAGTTTGTTTTTTAGATGTTTTTTTGTAAATAAAGGCCTGAGCACCAAAATGCATTCTATACAACTCAATGGGTATAGGAGATAATTCTCATAATTAAAATCCATATACTGACAGGTATTTAGAATATATCAAGAACAGTGTAATGCATTTATATTGTTGTGTACAAAATTAAAGTGGAAATATAAGTCCCTTATTGACAGTAATTCAAAGCTGAGCAAATGTGGCCAGTTTTAAAAAAAGAAATACCACACATGCTTGCTGTCTAACCTTATGGCTGTCCCTGGAGAGACAAGGCAACAATCAAACACAGGAAACAAAGAAAGGAGATGTAAACACCACAATGTCTGGCCCATGGGGATCTTACACATCTTGGGACCACTATCAAACTGTGACTGTTTGCAGCTTGTGGGGGGCCAGGAGTTTTTCTAAGGCCTTGTGTAAATGTTTTAGGGCAGGCAAGTGTTCAGTGCTCTCTTGAATCACAGTAAGTAAGTTCCAGTAGAATTAATCTTGGATATTCAAGCACAATAATACAAACTCATCTAGTTCAGCCTAAGCTTCAAGAAATGAAATCTACAAGGATGGAGTTACTCTAATAGGCTTAGTTACAGTCAAAACTGATAAAACTGAACATCTCAGTTTAAATATTCTCCTGATATATACCACATTATGAATTTGCAGACAGTCTACCTTAATGTTATATACAGGCTTCATGAAATTCTACTGAAAAGAGGAAACTATCACTTTGCAGGTAAGAGAGTAAAAAAATTAATAAAAACCAAGCATTGTTTAAATACACAACAGAGCAAAAGAGTTTCCCAGGTGAGAAAGGTGTCAGTTGCTGATTAATGTGTGGTTGTCATTACAGAGAAATTAAGTGTGGTTCAAGAAGCTGCTAAAGGTGTGATTTACATCCTCACACAGAACTGTACATGGTGGAGCTGCGGACAGGGAAGAGATGAAGGCACATGTTACCTGTGGGTAATTAGCTATGAGACGGCAGCTGTAGGCCGTCATGTGGGCTGTACTTTTCATCATCCTTCTTCACGCAATGCGGAGATACGTCTTTAGCAATCCTAAACAGGAGGTTTCAAGAAAACGTGATGGCCAAACGACTGCAATAAAGTGCTTTAAGTGTCGTTAATTGTGTTGCCGTTGTTTATTATTTGCAACCATTTTCACAGCGCCATCAGATCGTCATAATTGGCTGTCTCAGTCCCCCAAAAAGATGAAAGCCCGTAGATGTGTTGTGGTGATTGCATCCCTTTTGTGGACCTCAACAATTTCTGCTCTTGTCTTCAAACAAAACATCGGATCATGTGAAACAATAGACTCCCGGTTGAAGGAGCTGGCAGAGAAAGATACAGAGGACTCGATGGTGCTGGAAACAGGTGAGTGAGTAATGATGCTGAAAACACAGCCTGAGGGGGAAGAAAGGCAGTGTGCACTTTGATGTCCTGTGACAATATGCGACATCAAGCCCACTTCACTGGCACCCTACTCACCCAAAACTGGTAGAGAAAAGAGCATTCCTGAACCAGCAATTTACTGTGCAATAACAAACACAAAGGAAACAGCACAGGCAAAGTGATCCAGTCACCTACGGTAAACACACCACGCTAGCACGCCATCGTCCTGCCAGACAAAGCTCGGTCTTCACTTTACTCAAGGTTTCAGATGGGTACACAAAAACAAGAACAAACACAAAGATGATGTTCGCACTGGTACCGTGACTTTCATTAATCCAGCTGGTATTAGGAAAGGCCCGCTGAACTCTCTGACCGCGGCCTCACAGTTCTGACAAATCAAAACGCATGCAGCTGCACACGGCTCAGCTTGTGACGACAGCCACAGAGATGGAGTGTGGAGTTTGTCGGTGCACAGCATACGGCCTTGAAGCCTAAACCTGTCTTTCTGCCTAATACACTGATCCCTGAGGCAACTGATTTGACCTTTGGGTCTCTTGTGGGAAGAGCCTCAGCATTGTGCCTATTTGCAATACTGATCTGTCATAAGTTGTTTTTCTTTAAACAGCTCTCGCCCATTCTCTCTTAGTGGAAGATTAAGTGGGGACGGCGAATGACAGTCAGGTGATGCAGCAGTTTAAACTGGTACACATCTGAGACCTTACGGTACACTCAAAAGACCATGCGAATGGACAAATTACTTCCCGTTGTCAAGGAAGAAAGCCAAAGACATGTAACAAAAGTCTGTTTTTGTTTTGCTGTAAAGCAGAAAACATTTACTATCACACTGTCAAACTGTTTTCATAACATTATTTTGACATTCTCAAATTCTTAAATTTTTTAAAATCTTCAGAGGTAATATAAACCATTTTAAGAATCTGTCATGATTACTACTAATGATGGTACAGATATTTAAGCAAACACAATGGCCCATGTCTACTGCTGTCTGCGGAAAAATGGAATGCCGCTGAAATTAGAACACAGAATTGTAAATGTGCAATGCAGACACACAGAATGCATGTGGAAAGAGTTACAGGTGATGGTGGATTACAGGCAGACAGGTAATGAGTTACATCACCTCTGCTCATGATAACTGACACCAACTCCATTGACCTGTGTGCCCCGAGCTTTGTTAACTGAGCATTAAATCATTATACCATCTTCAATTATTAAAAAGCTTTCAGGAGAAGAGCCAGTCTGAAAGCCACACTCCTGAAACAAAAAGACGACACTTTTGGCATCTTTTTGGTCACCGCAAAGTCGGAGGAACACAACTATAATAAACTGAAGAGAGACAGGAGTGCTTAGAATGTGAGGCACTTTTGAAAAGCAAACCTGGAATGCTAGCTCGCCCTTTCCCCAAAACAAAATCAACTACTGTATTACCATTGCTTTCAAAGTGATCTATTTTTGTAAATAATTACTCATTGCAGTAGTCATAATTCATTCATTCATTCTTCTAAACCACTTCATCTTGTTAAGGGTCACAGGAAACCCGGAGCCCATCCCAGGAGACATAGGGCACCGGGCAGGGAACACCCAGGACAGGGCGCCAACCCACTGCAGGGCACACACACACAAGCACATACTACAGGCAATGTGGAGACACTAATCAACCTAACCTGAATGTCTTTGGACTGTGGGAGGAAACCAGAGAACACCCATCAAGCACAGGGAGTATATACAAACTCCTAAGGCAGGAGTTGAACCCCAGACCCAGAGGCCACCGTGCTGCCTCTGTAGTCATAATTATTATTCATTATAAGCACAATTTTTTGAGCTAGTGGGGTGTGATGACAGTATGCTCATCATAAGTGTAACTTCTACACCTTGATATCCCTAACTGAAATGGTAAAGGAAGGCTTTTTACCATTCATTAGATTTAATCTGAACAATGTGTCCCATGGACATGCTTGCATGGCTGGGACGTGTGACCTGCTGTGACCTCACCTGTTTTGAGCACGTTCAATCCAGCCACTGTTCCACACTTGCCTGTCACCACAGCCGGCAGTGCAGCATTAATGCTGATTCTGTTAATGTATGCAAGCCATACAGGACATTCCCAAGGGAAAGAAGATATTACAAAAACCGTTCGGGTTGCCTCCTTGATCTCTCCAAGATAAAAAAATAAAATCGAGATGACAAATGAGAAGTAACTGCTTTTACTGCTTTCTCTGAGTCCTTCTCAAGATAATTCAAATGTGAAAACATTACTGAGGGCTCAGACCAGCTGAACAAGTTCTGGGATTTGTACACGTGCAGCAGGTAACTTATCTCCTTTGCGGTAATATGAAGCGTCCAACTGTCACCCAGAGAATAGGACCTTACATTGACCTGCGGACTGCATGGCTAGTAAAGGGAGGGTACATGTTACAGTACATGTCACAGGTGAGTGGTGGCACTACCCTGCAGCCACTGTGAAGAGCTGGAAGAGGACTGAGGTGGCGTGAACACAAAGCCTAGCCAGCTCATTGGACCCAAGGGCATTTGAACTGTACAGTAAAAGCTGGGACATACAAGCACTTTTTGGTGGATAATATAAATAGTTTCTTGAATCTGTTAAACCTAAAATATTTAATGTCTTTGTTCATAAAATACACTGAAAATTGGTTATGACACATTTCAGGCATGCCACTGAACACCACAGTTTGGAACAGTTGTGTGACAGTAGTTTTTTATTATTTAGAAACATGATATCTAAAAGCTAAGAGAGTTTATGACAATTACTCAAAAGATGTAAGAGTCTTAAACACACTTCAGTACAATAACAATTTGTGTAATTCAGTTCATGGCACACTGGTTTGATCTGATGACAACTTACTTTTTTTCTAGTTAACTTGACCTCAGTTCTTAATGAGAACCACAAAAGACGTACTGGACAATCGGAATATACAAGATGAACATATACTGGCTTTTTCCTGACCCCAGAACAACCCAGAAGTGTGTGTGTGTGTGTGTGTGCGTGCGTGCATATAGTACAACATATACCGTATAGCCATAACTTTATGACCTAATATTGGTAGATCCCCCTTTTGGAAAGGGAATTAGGTTTATAGTGAAGTATGTTTATCACATACAAAACATTTGTTCTCTGCATTTAATCTATGTCTCTGAGGAGAGCAGCACTAGCCTTGTTCAGTGCTCAGGGAACTAGAGAGAACCTTGCCAGTCACAATTGTTTCTGACAATAAAAACTAACCCCAGCAGGTGTTTTCAAACATCCCTCATGTTAAATGGTTTGACCAGTGTCTTCAGATTAAAAGACACCTGCCAACATACTCATACCTAGCAGTTAAACCATATGAAAGACCGCCTCCGCCTTTCGACACACTCAGAAAGCCAGCACGGTGGCACCACGCAGCTTGTGCTTGACCCTTCCTCTCGACAGACAGAGCGATGTTCACTAGAGGGTGTGGGAACATGCCATTGACTGGTGCCACTTTGTCACTGTCACAGATTTGGAACAGTTGTAATTGTGTGATTAGAGAGGGCAATGGGACAGAACGCATGTAATAAGCCAATGGGGCATTCCTAGTTCAACCTGTCACATGGATTATGTCCACCAATTCGAACTGTATTGTCTAGCTTGTGTGTGCGT
>JABJVR010000029.1:8398476-8426482 GCA_025773905.1 Chitala chitala
AGCCATTATTTGGACCTTTGTGTGTCTGTCTGTCTGTCTGTCTGTCTCTGTGTGTGTGTGTGTGTGTGTGTGTGTGTAAGCGTGTCCCTCACCATTTCCCCCAGCCCCCTGGTCATGGATACTACAAACGGGGTTTCCCCCGGGTCGCTCCAGACAGGCCCGCAGAGCTCGGTTCATCTTCTGCTCCATCTCAGCATCCCCCCTCTGTACAGCCCCCAGGTCCCGAGCACTGGCATTGTCACCCTGGACCTAGACACACACAAACACATCGGTCACAGGTCAAACAGCCTGTTCTGGAACACAGACCAATGTGTGAAGGCAAGAGGGTCATCTGAAACTTATCCAGATATAGGACAACCAGGAATGCCTTTGTGTGTTTGCACTGTAATATTATTAATTATTAGTTCATATTTACACTAATCTGCTTTATGAATTCACAATTTTGTGTATTTGCAGAACTAGATATTTTCAAAATCCATCTTAAGATACTTATTAAGTATTATTTTTAAAAGTGCCTGTGGCTTTAGAAAAATATTTAAATGTGTTTGAATTTGTTCTCCCCACATGCACTTCAGCCTTGGAGCCTGTGGATCATAGCTTGCCTGTGAACACCTCACATCTACTTTGTGTGAAGATGGAAATGCAGACTGACCCCAATACACACAATTCCAACATTCCCAAGTCAGGAGTTGCGCACTAAGTCTGAGTAAGCAAAAAACGTAAGCAAAAAATGAATATTTGAGCTGCTGACACTTTACAAAAGGCATAACACAAACATTTTGCTATACGCAACGTTACGAGCGTGTGCTGCGGAATCTGCTGTGTGTGGCAGCAAGCGATAGAGACCCTTCATCTCTTCAGTGTTTCTCGTTGTGTGACGATGTGTTCAGTGCATAGTGATTATTAATTTTTCTATTTATTTTTGCTAGGTCTTATAATGATTGAAACAAAAGCAGTGTTCCTCATGGTTTAAGTTACCCAGTTAAGTCTTTGTGAATCAAGAACGCCATCTGTTTAATGCAAGTTGGCTGTACCATTTAAATGTTTAAACGGTGTTTTCTGTACAGTACGAAATGTTTTTTTTATTTACTGTGTATGATTCAAGATTGACATTTATATCTTTAATGGCTACAGTTCTATGTTGTGTACCGTACTTACAAACAAACGTTTTGTCTTAAGTGTTTGGGTTGTAATAGTATACAGAATTGTGAAGGGGGGGGGGGATTCTGATGTAAAATTTGATGCAAGCATCTGTGAATATGTAAGCCTTAAAGTTAGAGACCGTTTGTACAAACCTGTTCATATTCCACATCAACAAGACTCTTGTGACATACAACCAATTAAAACTAAAACTGACACGCTTCAATCGCACTCCTGTCCTCTAATCTGCCCCCAACCAAAACCGGTTCTAGAGAAATACTGAACCTGTATAGAAGATGCCGCTCCACCACCAACACCAATCCTGTACACAGGACCTCCAATCTTCACCACCTCCATTCCTGAGACACAGAGGAAGAGCAGGTGTGAAGTATACAAGCTTACCTGACTCTGCTCCCAAACAGAAAAGACACAAGTTAAATGCAAGACGAGAATGTAAATTAAACTAATACTCTGCACAGCAGTTACCAGTAATAGAATGTAAGGACAATGCATTGTATGCAAAACAAGAAGTAAGGACAATGGAAATCCTTCTCACCTTGTTCTGGCTGCTCCTTCTTCACATGCTGGTCCTCAATGGCGCCTATTCCTCCGCTGAACATGATTGGCTTGATCCACTCTCGACGTTCCCCGTTGGCCAGCTGCGTGCCAAAAGAGCGGGCAAAGCCTTTGTGCGGAGACATAAAAGCAGTACGTCAGTGGAAATGGAGAGTCAGCGGGAAGGAAAGCTGACTGCATGACCCAGCAGACTGCAGGCCAGAGGTGAACAGGGACCAAACACCTGCGAGGACAGGTTCTCCAAACTTGTTGCCGTAGTCGGAGGCGCCGTCACTGGCCTCAATAGCCACCTGAAGGGGTGCAGCAAAACTGCTGGGATATTCCCATCCAGCATCCTCCCAGGGCAAGGGGTGACCTAATGAGGAAATAATGGAGTGTGAGAGGGGGAAGTGGATAAAGAAGAAATAAAGATGCCAAAAAGAACAGCGGAAAGTGCAGAAAGTTTACAGTGAAACTATTCAGTTCGTGTAGGGTAAAGACCAACGGTGAGACAGCCTTCTGAACATAATTATCAGAAGAGAAACGCTTGCTGAAGTCACAAGAGGGCAGTAAAGTCTGGTTAGGAAAGATTAACACAGTTCAGACAGGCAGAACTGCATGATTATTAATTCCATAGCGGTCTGTATGAAATCACAATGTAACAAGCTGCTTTCAACACTACCAGCAATCTCTACATTAACACATGCACTGAAGACAGCATGTGAAGTGCCAAGCCCTAAACATCAGCATCCTGAACAAGCACGTCTCTACCTGAGAGCAACTATTAAGCAGTCTTACCTGGAATATGCAGATTGCCGAAGCAGTACCCAGCGGTGCCAGCAATGACGTGGCCCCCTCGGCCTGCGCTCTGAATGTCCCGAATGCGGCCTCCCGTGCCCGTAGTGGCACCGCTGAAGGGAGCTACTCCTGATTTAACAGGAAAGATAACTTCAGCAAAAAAGGTGAGGCACTGATGCACACTGACAACCACATCAGCCACTGGCTATGAGTGAAGTTTACAGCATGTTAATATTTCACTGAATACTATTACGAAAAGAGTGAAAAGTAAGACAAAACCACAGCAATATTTACTGATTCTGATTCCAGACACTTCTCGGTTACACTGCCACAACACATAACCGTCAGCTTCTACTACATGCACTTATACATTAACCTCACTTCTTGCTATAGCACTGGCAGATGTTTCATTCAAAGCAACCTGTAGGAAAGTTGTGCGTCTCTGCTGTGAAGATGACATGTCTGGTGGAGCGTCGGGTCTTGTACGGGCTGGGCTGAGCCGGATCACTAGGATACAGGAACTCCAGTTCCACGCCTTCAATGCCACTGCGCACAAGCATTTATACAGGTTACCTCTTTAAACGGTCAGAAATTAGAAAAGAAGAAAACACTTGGCACCACATTCCAAAAAACACTAAACTTACTTTTTACCAGGAGGAACCATTATAATGGCTGGCTAACACATTTTAAAACCTCAGTAGGACTGTATACCGTTCAATGTTTTCTGTTTTTAACACATCGTACATTGTACAAACCAAAAACGTTTTTTTTTTATTTTTATGAAAAGTATTTGTAAAACTGAATAGTTTTGTGAAGCACATAGTCTGTAAGAGATTTAACCCAGTCATTCAAACAAACAATGAGCAATTGCAACATACATAATGATGTACATGGTTGACAGAGCATCTCTGACCTTCGCAATGCCATGCGGCCAACACAGGACTCTCATAAAACAAACCTTTCACAGACAATTAACAGAGAAGAACAACAAATATCCACAGAAATGCAGAATGCCAATGGGTTCATAAGACTTTGATTGTTTCAGTAAATTTATCTAATTAGCTATACACACAGAGGGATATTCCAACAAGTGTGAGCCAATTAGTTACTGAAAAATTTGTCTTACCAATGAAGAAGCATGACATTTAGGTTAGTACTAGCACAAAATTCAAACCACATTCTAACAAGATCTCATGGTCTGAAAAATATAATGATACATCCAGAAACCATGTTTTTAAAAATTGTAAATTATCAAAATAAACCCAAACGTCACCTACAGCCAAATCAGACTGAGCTCCCTCACCTGCTGTTGTCACAGAATTTGATGACATTATTTTGGTTGCTATAGCGCTGGGTCCCCATGATGAGACTGAATAAAGTCTCACTCTGCTCCTGTCCCTCAACAGTCATGCGGCCACGGAAAAACCAGTGGCGACTGTGCTCACTAAAAAAAGAAAAGAAAGTGCAATCAATACATGTATTTCTACTTGCCACTATGGGACCAAACAGAAGGTGACATCAGGCAGGAGAGAAAGGATAGGTCACACTCCTTTCAGTTGGGTGAGGCAGACTGACCTATTAGACTGAGCGAGGTCAAAGCACTCCACGCTGGTGGGGTTCCTGTGAACTCGCTGAAAAAGGGCAGTGTAATAGTCCAGATCCCACGAGTCAAAGGCCAGACCTGTGCACGCACACACGCATGCACACGCACACACAGAGGAGATACTAAGGGGTCACACGTGAAGGACACTGACACACTAGCTCTTTAAATATTAAGATAAAGTGGACCATGGATCAAAAGGGTGAATTACATTTCTCACAGCCCCAAAAATAAAACCAACAGACTGGGAATGCAAAGTTAACAAATTGCACAAGTTGGACTAGCATTTTATAAAGCCAAGTTGTGGGTAGGAATATTCTCTGATTAAGCAATTCAAAATAAATGACAAATACACCTGCCACTTATTTCTATGTATGATCAAGTGGCTGACATGAGTGTGTCCTGAAGTACAGCTATTGCATAATAACTCCAACTTAAACGGCGCAACAATGGCACTGCACTCAAATACTACGGTTCCTGAACTCAAAACGACACTGCATTCTAACAGCCACCTCGCCTTGTGACAGAAATTATTTTAATCATATTAGGCATCACATGATACAGCCCCAGTGCCTGTACTAATGAGCTCTACACACACACACACACACACACACACACACACAGGCTAGCAGAAACCAGTCATGAAAACATCCCAACCGGGCGCTTACGTGAAGCATAATTACACAATGGGCAAATGTGTATTTATAAATGAAAAATGATAAAGAAAAAGACCAGCCAAAAGAACTGGACAGATTTGTTGCTCATTCCTATCTTGGGATACCCCATCTCTCTCCTGCTACCTTACCCAGCTCATCGTTGGCTTTCTCCAATGCAGCTCGGCCCTTCCCAAGAATGTCAACTTCAAACACTTCTTGGGGGCGTGTTTCCACAGCAAAAGAATTAATTGGATGAGGGTAGATGCATTCCGTCATGTTGTCATACAAGCAGCTGATCAGATTATCCACATTGGTCAGTTGTCCAGTCACACCATCAGCATGCTGCAAGATTAGAAGACATCATGCTGAAGAAATGTTTGACTGAACGCTACCTTTTCTCCTGGCATCTGCAATGTTTGTGCCACATTCACTTCTGGCTGGTAGCACCCACAGCCATGGAAGAGTACCCTTATTGGACTATTTGAAATCATACTGCAAGTCAAGTTTAATTAAACACTAAGAGAAATCAGAAAATTGAAAAATCACTCCTAAAAATTTCAGGCTTTGCTATACAGTATATTTTAGTTACACTACAAAGCACTGTACTCCACAATAACATTCTTCTATCCCTTTGGGTCCACCGTATAGGTTGTACACTTCTGCTAATGGCACAGTCAAGTTTACAAGGCAGAAAAGCCTCTCTCTGAGTACCTTGATGAGGAACCGGCGAGACAGCTCCACTCGAGTGATCTGAGTCAAGCCAGCACTCTGGCAGATGGACACAGCATTGGTGGACCATGCAGTGGAAAAATTCAGCCTACAGGACAACAGCCGCAACATAATTTAACAACACATTAATCAACTATTTGATTAAATGTCAGTAAAGACAGGGACAGAATAATGTAGCTTAGAAAATGTAGCTTAGTGCTTTTGACCCCCTGCCCCCAGGAGTTTACATGTCATTTCAAGATCACACCAGTTTAAACCCTCTCTTGCCTGGGCCCAATCTCCACCAGATATTGTCCCTCCTTAGCCTCCAGTGTGGGCTCTTTCACCAACTCATCACGCAGGAACGGCAAGCTAAACAGCCAGCCAAGAACCTTCTCCTGGTCAGGTGTAAGGGCACCTGGGAAACAGACCAATAATTGTTTCTTTTGTTAAATTGTTCTTCCTTTCTCTTATTTTCTTTATTCTTTCAGATACCTTACCCCTTTGATTAACTGTGAACATGTTTATTAGGCTTACTGGAACATGTGACCACTCAGATGACAGATTTTCTAGATCTCTCTAACTTCTGACTGCAATATTGTTAATCAACTGGTTAACTCACACTTACTCTGTTGTAACAGCATAATATTCCAGTGATTTGCTTTTTCTAAAAACGTGGTAGACCCAATCCAAATGAGTACTGTATTTGCACTACTATTCTTTTCAGATCACTAGTGACAAATACCCATTAAATAAAGTGGGCAAAGAAAACTTGAAAGCTAAAGACCTTTATATCTGCCATAAATTGCTCACTATAATTTATGTAACCTGCAAGGCTAAAGTTATTGCATACCTTTGTGTGGGCTCTCTCTGTTGTGACTCATCAGATGCACCTCAGGTCTCCTGTTAAATGGTCACCCGGCTGCTGCCCGAGCCCCATTCTTAAACTTCTCCTGCCGCCCTCCCTCACCATCACTCACCAGTCAGCTCCACGTTGTAGCAGCGTTCAGTGGTGATGGCTGCGTTGGGATGCTGCAGCAGGGCCTTCTGCAGGCCGCGACCTCGCTCCACCTCCCTCCTGTACAAGTGCAGCACCGGCATGACTGGCAGAGCTGAAGAGGAGCACAGACCAACAGCACAATCTTAGAAAAGCCAATACTGACTCACTATGACTGACAACAAACAACAGACTAATGATTAACAGGTTTACCTGACTACAGACTGAACATCAGTTAATTATATTCTTGTATCACACAATTCTCTTAAAGAAATGGGTGTTGTATGTGTTACATCTGCTGCGATAAACTTCAATGAAGATCACCTCAGTTAAATGATATAATCCCTCTTCAAATGAAAGAAACGTGATGAATTAATATGTAAATATGTTACACATTAATGCAATGGATTTCATATATGATTCGAAATGTTTTTTTTTTTTTTTTACTTTAGGTTTTATTAAAAGGCTATCACTTAGCTGTGTAAATTTATATTCCCCTTTTAGATTTCCCCTACAATGTGTTTTCCATAATAGAGAATGCTTATGAAGGTTTATAACCCACTACCATATTTAATACCTCATCCTGCAATTTATTTGTCATGTTATATTCTTATTATTATAACGAGTACAAAGCATGCAATAACTTTCCTATGAACAAAACGACAATGGTTGCCAATCAGCAGCTTAACAGCATAATGCATTGTCGCTAATAGTTAACTACTACGGCATTAAACAACAATAATAATAATAATAATAATGATAATAATAATACAGAAATCATATGGCTAAACACATATAGTGTCTGAGAGAAATAATAAAATATTTGACATTTACAAATGCAGATACAACCATCTGATTAACTTTGGAAATTAAGGGTAAAAGACCCTCCAAAACTTAAACATCCAACATATCAACTCAACGCAAGACAAAGCGTGCTTACACTTCCTTACAATTCAGGTTTCTCATGCTGGACAATTGCTAACTAACTAGCTGAAGCAAACACGTGACATACCAAGACAGAGTTCAGATGTGATATTGGCTCACTGGGTCAAAAGCAGGAGAACCAACTGCTTACAAGATAGCTGATTTCAGAGATCAGTGTGGTCAAAACGCTAGAATGTTACATGTTATACGCAACTCTCGTGTCTTCCAAAGTCAGAATGCTAAGAGTCCTACACTGACGAATGTCATTAAAAAATTAACCACCTTATTTTCATCATACACTAAAGAGAAATACAAAGCCTAACAGTAACCGTTACACTGGAAAAAGTAATTTCACTTTAAATTTAACTGCACTAAAGACTTTGTAATGTTAACATAGTCTACTTCCAACTAAAACATAAACTAATATATTACAGATAACGCTTGTAACGCTGCATGCAACAGGTTTTCATGATTAAATAAACTTTTAAACACGGCGCAGAACTCTACCTTTCGTCCTGCAAAACAGTAATCACTGATACCACCCGCTCGTTTGCTGGCTTGGCCACTAAACACAAATCCACGTGTGCCGTTTCTGAAGACCCAGTCTTCCGCTCCAGCGTAAAGCTTCTGTGCGCATGCGCAGAACCAAAATTACTTTTGTAGAAGTGTACGTGCAACGTACACGTTTGTTGTACACGCGTTATTATAAATATATGGGTAGCGCGTTTTGAATAATTATACAAAATACAGGCTTCATTTGTCATTTCTAGCTTTTTTTTGAACAATGAAGTAACCATAAGAGTTTGTACTCTGAATTAAATTATAATAAGATGTGTAAGAGAAAACTACTATAACATGCTTTCAGAAGGTTACGTTTTCACTGAAAGAATATGATTTGTAGAATCATGTGTACGAAAACAGAATAGTTTTGGAAAAAACAAAAATTATGACAGATATGTGATGGTAAATTATATAATGTAAATTGTATGATTTTGATCGAAGTGAACAAAAATTGTAGCCTAAAGTTTTCCTTTTAATATATTTTCTTTAGTGATGTGTATGCTTACCTTTCAAGTCTCATATCAGAATTTTTTATTTCTTTTTACCCTGTCATACATAATTACGATTCAGTAAATTTGGTAATTTGTGAAATATTTAAACAAGGATCATACATACATATATTTCAGTCTGTAATGAAGTGTGAGGCATTTCTGTTTTTTAAGCAGCAGTCCCTTAATCATTTATGAAAAAGCAAATATATATACACGGGCAGATACAGCCACGGTACGTAAGATAAGCCATGTGGGAAACGCGTTGCAAAAACATTTCAATTTTAATTCGAATGAATGTTTATTACTTCTGTAGCAGTGGTGTTTCCATAGCATTTATATTACTCTGAGAGACATTACTCTATATTCATGGTATATAGAAACATTTCTGTTTAATCTTGTTTATATGGTAGAATAAAAGCATAATGACAAATAATAACAAATAAAACAATGACAAACTTGATAACATATTAAATAAAGGAGTACACAACAGGGGGCACTGATGATACCAGGCAAGGTTCAGTGCTGCCACCTCCAAACACCCATTTTGAGAATTGAGTTTACATACTTCATGTCAAAGTACATGGTCTTAAAAGCTTAGAAAAGGGTAGAAATAGTGTGCTCCAGCATATGATAGAAAGAGGTCGTTAAATTTTTAAACATCACCAAATGGTTTAAAATGATTAAAAGATGAACCATGGACCAACAATACTTTCTGAGGAAGTGCAAACTTGAGAAACTAAAGTGCATAGTAATGATTTGGGGTGACAGGGAATCAAATGCATGTCATAGCATGTCATAGCATAAAATTCCTTGCAAAATATTGTATGCTAAGAATGCAATCATTGTCCTGCCTTGATATCCTGAAGTGATGTCAGTATACTTAGACAATGACCTTTGCTTTTTACCCTCTAGTCTACTGACTCTGAAAGTTCAAATGTCTACAGGCCCTTTTAAGCCAACTCAGATTTTGTGTACCACCAGGACTTTTCCTACTCTGTAAGAATTTCCTCAATGTACTGAAAATAACCAATATTGCATTTTATTAAAAGTACAAATTAGTATGAACACATTCATGCCAACATGTCCATTTACTAAATGAGCAAGACTAGGTTTAAATGTTACAGGGTACGTTTTACCTTAATCATGTGTGATCAAAAATACATCCTAGAGTTTATACAAATGGCCTGAACCCACCACACTCTGCAGCATCTGGATGATGAAGGTATTCAGCAAATATACAGCAGAGCAGATATAAAGGGTAAGCTAAAAAAGTCAAAAGGTGGAAGGAAAACGTGTTACTGTTGTACACAATAGTAGCTGATATATATAAAAGACAATCTGCTCATTTGCAGATCTAATGTAAAAATTGGAGAAAAGATAATATGGACAATCAATCAACATTTATTTATATAGCACTTTATGGCAATGGAAAGTTGACCAAAGTGCTTTACAGATCAGATAAAATGAGGCATACAGTAAGAGGTATAAAAAATCAAGAATAAAAATAAAAAGCAAGAATTGTATTAACTGTAAGCCCACAAAAACAGAATGAAACAGAATGTTAGGAAGCAAGACAAATGAAACGTCAGCCCGCTACTGGGTACTAAAAGCCAGTGTAAATAAGTCTTTAATTTAGATTTAAAACAGACCAGATCTGTAACTAAGTGAATGTCAGAGGGAGCAATGACAAGAGTAACAATGCTGTGGATGAACATTTTTTTTTTTGATGTGTGCTAATATCGTGACAATCAGGTAGTCAAAGAACTTGATCTGAAAACTAGATGTGACATTTTCTGTAGAAATATTACTGTTTCAAAATGATTAATATATGATGATTTTTTTCCCAGCTTCCTGTGTATGCTGCTGTCAAAGGATTAACTACCTCTGCATATGTACATTTACTGTCTGTATTATACAATCATTTAGAAAAAATAGTAAAAAAGCTCATTATAACTGCTTGTAGGACTCCAAGGTTTCCAACACTCGTGATGGTTTACTACACGTATTATACACATTCAGTACCACTGAAAGCTTGAAAAATACTTTGTGGCCACAGGAGTGATATTTCTGCCGACATGTACAACTGTGGCTTTGGTAGCCAGAAATAAACACACCTGGAGTCCAGATATTATAAATTAGGCCTATATGTGGTTTTTCATATTACAATATAACTTTTAAGAGTAAGACACTATATACTCAGGAATATTGTACTTGTTAGTACAACTTAATTCTTAAGAGAGAGTGCTGCTGTGTCCTGTGGTTGTGTCAACGCTGCAGCTCAGGACAAATTAATACGGAGATCCTCGTTTGTCCAGGTGTCAGAATCTCCCTCTCAACTTCACTGAGGTCCAAAACAATGCAAAGCATAAGACTTGACTTCAGCCTGATT
Source organism: Chitala chitala (assembly GCA_025773905.1). Classification (NCBI taxonomy): domain Eukaryota; kingdom Metazoa; phylum Chordata; class Actinopteri; order Osteoglossiformes; family Notopteridae; genus Chitala; species Chitala chitala. Next base: position 8,409,296 of record JABJVR010000029.1, read on the forward strand.
ACAAGAGCTGCTGATTCAAACACCAGAATACGTACATTAGGGGATCCACTCTGGGTTTGTGTAAGGTTTGCTCCCCAGCTATAGACTTCTCCAATCCATTCACATGACAATGCTATATTCATTCATTTTGGGAGGTGATGTACTGGCCACAAACTGAGTTTTACCTCTGAAGCAACAATGCATTCTCATATGGTAAATGATCAAACACCAGCTTATCAATCCAGAATCAACGAAAGTAAAAATATATATACTTAGCTATAATTTTAAAAAGGAGACATCAAAGCGGAAATTAGATGTTGGCGTGTCCATGAAGGTACAGAAACAATTCAACATACTTGATAGTTTTATTATTGTATGGAGACAAGACCAGCAGTTTTAGCATTGTGCTGTCCAAGAGAACTTCTTGACACAGAGCTGAAATGCACCTGTGATCCAGCATGACATCACTAGTACCCATGGCATTTTCTTTGTGCTGGTAGCAGTTTCTAACAATGATACAAGGAAATCAAGTTTAAACAGCAGAACCATGTTGCTTACAATTATTTTTGTGTTCAATCATATACATTGATAAATTTTCTAAGAGCATGGTAATGGAAGACAATGATAATGTAAATCAATTTTCACCATGGCATTTTATTCTGCAGAGGCTTTTAAACTCTGCAGCTTTGGCAACATAAATTTGAACTTAAATTCCTAGGCCCTGTGTCATGTTTTTCCAATCGATAGCAAAAAAAAAAAATGTCAGTGTTGAGTATATAAAACACAGTGCAGTTATTTGGTGGGTATTTACCATTTGTGACCACTTGAAACTAAGAACATAATAGGAGGTATTGATAATATGTAAAGAAAACCACTTAGGACTTCAAGTGGCTGAAAACATACACAAGCTATTTTCTGTATAAACACCTGCTAAATATTTGCTTGCACAGAACTCCCATACACAAGGTTAGAATAGAGTGAGTTCTGGACCTACAAACGTTAAGACTGGGGTGCCATAAACTCAAGAACTAACTTGTAAATGGAAACGTGTACACTGTATGTCGTTTTGAAGACAGTGGTACTCTTGAGCAGTACAGGAGTGCAACAGGGAACCTTTCCCACAGTCAGCAAGTCTGACTTAAGCTGTCAGCTTGGAGAAAGAACATATTATGTGAATGGTCCCTGAAATTTTCAGCTTTTCTTCTTCACTGATGTCAGTCATAGTAAAACCAGTACAAACATGCAAAACAATGAAAGCCACTCACCATGCATGCTGTTGTATATATATTTAATAAATTAAAACCAGATACAAAAATTCAATGTACATTTCTCCACCTCCCCTCCCTGCTCACACTTTACAACCTCCAAACAAATATTTTAGTCCTCCATACCCTGACACTGTGCAAGAACACAAACGCCAATGCTACCATCATTACACCCCCACCCAACCACCCCCAACAAACATGCTACAAGTCCGCAGGCACAGAAAGTGGTATAAAGGTTATACAGACTTGGCCATGACAATTCATGCGCTAAGTGTGTTCATGTAAATTGGTACAGAATAAGAGAGCGAGGGACCCATCGGCAGTTTCGTTAGGGACAACGTGCGTTTTTATGTCCAGAATGAAGATAATGAGATGGACAGCCAATCAAAACAGTGGCCCACATGTACGCACGCACACTCTTGCGCACACTCCAACTGTATTAACATACACTAAACAGGCTGTGTAGAGAAAGAATGCAGGCATTGCTCTGTTTGGTCTCCCTTCTCTCTTATTTCCATTCAGAAGCCAAGCAATCTGCTACACGGCTTCCTCTAGTGCATGAATCAGTGAAGCTAAAAGAAGGCGTCTTTGTAAATGAACAGTGTGATTTAATAGCTGACAAAATCAAGTCATGAGGGTAGTTTACTACTGTATTAGCAGTGGTTCACCTCCCATCTCAGTTTACTTTATAACAATATCTAACAGTTCCAATTAACTCTACTTTTGTATATATAGATATGTATATAAAAATTATAAAAAAGCCTAGGACTATACATTTCACGACAATTTGGCAACATAAGGGCATAAACAGGGCACAAGTTGATTCTATAAGACCTCTTGGCCCCTGCAGGTCACTACAAAGCATCTTTCTTTCATTGTCAGTTACTTCCACCTACCAGTCAGACTGTGCCAAACCCTAACATATATGTACCAGTATATATCGTATATACATGAGTCATTGTTATAATGTTTTCTTCCTTTGTTTCTTTTCAAATATAAAAAAGAAACCAGCACAATGTATTGTACGAATGCATATCTCACACAGCCTAGGAGCCAGGGGAGATCAAAAGAAGGAGTGAGAGCCTATAGGAAAGCATGCTGTTGGAAGTGGGTGGGGTACTGGACGGGCTGCTGGAAGAAGCTTTGGTTTCAATGCTAATGAAATAAAACCCAAGATATGACATAGCCCTGCCTCTCCTGATCACTGGCCACCACAGAGCTGAGAATACCGTGGGCATTTTGTTAGGCAATCATTTGCATTTTAGAGGGGAAGTTTATGGGTTCGTTGTTCTGAAATCCAGTCGTGACCAGGGTATGGGGCTCCTGGGTGGCAACGGGCTGCTTTGGATCTGTTATCCATAGTGGACACTGATTCAGTACTCTGCTGCATACTCTGTTCCATGCAAGCCTCTGCACAGTAAGGTGAACTCCTTCACGATCTCTTTCACTCGGCGCTTGTTCACTCGCTCCCTAAGCAGAAAACAAGGAGAAAGAAAGAAAGACAGAGAAGTGAAGGGATATAGGGGTAAAGAAAAACAAGAACTGAGGTGGAGGACTACAGGGCTGTAATTCACAGTTCTAAATCCAGTCGGAGCAACAGATGTCTGTGCCTCGTGTTCAGTCCCACTGAGCGTCTGTGCTTTGCTGCGTATGACAGCCTTGTGTGATGCTCCTCCTGATTCACACCCTCGCCTATTCAGACTTCATTTTACACTGTGACTCAGCTGACACCATGTAGCAGGGACATGCGCTGACAGGAGGGACGGGACTGTTACCCAAGCGGGATGCCTCCCGGGTACCCAACTCCTCAAGTTCCTACCCTGCTTTTTGGTAAAGTGAAGTCAGTCCGTTCTACTTCCAACGGTTTCTCTTTGCTGGAATTGCGCTTCAAGGCATATCTGCTGTGATGTGGAGATGCAAGGAGTGCACCGGGTCTGTAGGGCATACCTGAGTATCTGCTGGCTGAAGGTGTCCTTCTGCTCAATGGAGATACGAGATGAAGGGAAACTGGGGCGCTGCAGAACCTCCTTCAGCCACAGCGACAGCAGGGCGAAACAGTGCTTGTTCATGGAGAAGAGGATCTCTGCAAACTGGTCCATCATGTTGCGGGACGACTGTCCGCCGATGCCCTAGAAAGAGGAGCAGGGAGACGTTCGTTGATCTTATGCTCTGTACCAATTTACCAGGTGTGGTGGTGAGGTCAGGCCAGGTGAAGGCCACTTTACCTCCAGAACTGCTTGAAGTAGCAGTTTGCCGTCCTCCTGCACCACCTGGCCCACCGGAGGGATATCTCCGCAGTGAGGCAGCAACTCCGTCTGCAACGGAGGTGGTATAGAAGGATCTGCAACACTCACACTTCATGTTAAAATGCCAGGGGGGTTAAATGCATCTTTACAGTGGAGTTATCAATGTGTGCTTCCAAGACATCAACAGTTTATCAGGAACATTTACACAACCTATTACATAAAATCTAATGCACTTCCAGTTAACGCTGCTGTGTACGCTAAGCACAGTCCACACATATACAAAAGCAGTTTACTTACAAAGAACAAACAGGTAGCTTTTACAGTGGGTGCCTCAGGGAACTTGAGTGACAGCACTCCTGTAAAGGAAACAGCATTAAGTGTATTACAGTATTGTGCTGTATCACTACTCTAAGATTTTAGCAGCTACAGAGATGCAAATTATAAATAAATAGTTTTTTCGCTTGTGGGTCTCCAAGCATTTCTTTCAATTTGGACTGGAATCCCACTTCTTGGGGTCATGTGGACAGACATACAGTTCCTATATTGCCTGTATTCAACTCAGTTTTATAATATGTGTGTACTGTTGAAAGATTTGCATCATGGTGGTGCCCAATAATTTTGTGATACTGTGAACGTTGTTTTTATACAGTAATTATCCCACTCAGGTGTCTTTCCTCTGTGTTGTGCTGCTATTGCACATGGTGCGCTGCCTGTGTGTCACCGGCCTGCCTTGGTTAACATGACCAAACACTGTGACAAGTCAGTAACCAGTGAGAAGCTGAGGTTAAGGGTCCCAAGTGTGACTGGGACCAGTCCCGAAGGGGTCCCACATGCGACTGGGACCAGTTCCTAAGAAAGCCGCTAAAGGCCCATCAATACTGCACGCAGCAACATCTTGCACTTACCGCAGTGGAACACAGCTTTCACGTCAAGATTTTCAGACAAGAATAAGTCTGGCTTCCGTTTGAGAGCCTATGAAATAGACGGAAACATTGAACAGGGCAGACAGTCCCCTTCTGCCCTGAAGGAGACCACAGTACCCAACTCTACCCCCCCCAAATAACAGGCCTTCACCACCAACTTACCTACCTTCCCAGTCAGTCTGTCTGAAACTAACCTTCCAAACAAAACAAAACTTGCTCAAAACTCATCAAATGCAAACCAATCAAGTAACAAACAGATCTGGAAACTCAAACATCAAAATTTAACTCAGGTAAATTAAAGGTATGATGGTTTGGTTGATTATTCTTTAAAAGTTCATTCCAATCATTTTGCTTGGTTTGGACTGAGTATGCAACATAAATCTGTAAGTAACATGTACGAATAAAGACAACTGATGCTTTAAGGAACTTATTCAGGATGACAGGAAAGAGGGAAAGGGGTTCAGATATGAACTTCAAGATTTATCCCAAGAAAGAAATGAAAGGAAGAAAAATGAAAACTTCAGAGAAAAATAAAAACAGAAGGCACCAATTCCATTAATTAATTGAAGCATTAATTAATTTATGTTCTCATTTTGGGTTGGAATGACTTGGAAGTAGAGGGTAGGGATCCTAACTAAGGCAGGAGGTGGCATTACCTTCCAATGTCATTTTCAGAAGTTGCTTTCTACTTTCAACCTTCATTTACTGCACATCCACTTCCTATTATGGTAATTTTTAATATGCAGACATTTGCTAATAAGCTATATAGCTTGTTGCTAATTGCTATATATCATTGTCCCTGTATACCATTTACTTCCTCCCCCCACATTGTGCATTAAACTTTATAGAGTTTAAACAGCTGAACGAGATCACAGTACTTGGTTACACTACTGTTCACATGCTGACATTCAGATTCTCATAAGCCAGAGAGTATAAAGGCTTATACTCTTCCTAAGCTCTTATTATTTAAAAGCTGACTTAATTGCGGAGGTAATTACTTGCAAGTGTAGTTGTCTGACTTGGTGTCTAGGTGGGAAACAGGCGTTAATTAAAGCACATTCTGAAAGCTTTCGGAATGCAGCTTGCAAGGATGACAGTTTCCCAGCAGTCGCACATGCCTATGCAGGTCCTTAATGTCATGGCGACGCACTTTTAGGGCTACAGTTTCTACTGGACACCATGCGATACAGCACCAACTCATGGGCTGCTTAATTAAAGGATTTTTTTCCACCATACAGCTTTAGATACTTCGATACTGCTACAGAGACCAGGAGTGCATGGTTAAGATAGCATTAACAATGGCTAAACTCGGCAAATATGTGGACACATTTCTGTGCAACAGTCCATACTAAAATTTTTCCAGCTTCAAATTTTATGACAGAAGAGTACTGTAGTTTACAAGAAGATAATGGACTTTCCCCAATAAGATGACTATCAAAAGATTGGTGTAAAACAGGGTTATCAAAATAATAAACTATAAAGGACAGAAAAACACAGGGTGCTCTTCCACCACACCAGGTATCAAATGTTTGGTAGTTAAATAAAACAAACTTGTACTTAGCCCACCTTTTTCCAAGTACCTTACACTGTAGTGCTTGTACTGCAGTATCAAACCAACCATGGTGCTCAATTGGTACTTCAGTACTTAGGGGTGGGACTTGCAAAAATTTTATTGCCAATTAGTTATACAAACAAAATACAACCTCCATCTTGAACAAGCATACAAACAATACACAAAGTAAAAAGTGTGTGTATAGATAATATAAAATGAATGAATTATATACAGTAGCACAAGCATGTCTTAAATTATGTCCCTGTTTAGAAAACCATTTTATATATCAGCCATTTGTGATTTACATTTTTAAAACCACAGGTGTTTCTAATTGTATTCAGTAGATGAAGAGAGCAAATTAAAGCAATAAATTTTAATGAAGCATATTTTCTGTTAGATGCGCTCATAGGTATGAATAACACGTATTTTCGATTATATTTTTATGTTATAGTTTTAAAAAATAACTTTCATTAAAGTCAATGACAGCCTGCATTGTGTCTCTGCACTTTTTGGATGATGTAGATTTTCACTGTCTGCTGACTGAAATCTTTAATTATTAAGGGTAGAACATGCACTTTGTTATAAATATCACTTTGGGGCAGTCGCAGATTAGATCATTCTGCTGCTGTACCAGCTTTTCATGTCAGTGGAAAATTAACCTGTAAGAAGTCCAGTTAGGTGGTGACAATTTGCATACATTATTTCTATGGTTTCGATTTTGTTACGGTTTCGTAGTACCAAATGTTCAGTATTGGGTGCGGTAGAGTCACAGTCGTTCTGTTTGCTACACAAACCAATTCCTACCCCTTCATAGATCCAGATACATTCCAAATGGGCAAGAAACTCAGTTTTTGCCCCAATATCAGGGTTTAAGTCGGTCTTCCGACAGCAATGCCATGAGTCGATTTCATGGCCCTGCAAGAGCGAAGGTGCCAAGGACTCAAACAAAGAGGACAGAAAGAGACAGAGAAAGAGAGAGAATGAGAGAGGGGAAAGAGAGAGAAACCGAAAGTGAATGAAATAAGAAACCAAAAACACACCTGAGCTTGGAGTTGCATAAATGAATCAACAATATCAGGATGATCCCTGGGCCCTAAAATATAATAAAGATGTAACTTAAGAAATAATATACAAACAGCAACTGAACAGATTTAACAGTCATGTGGAAACCAAAAAACGAAAGAAAATATATCATTGAAATAATTCACACGTGAGCAAAAAGAAGGGAGGAAACGGGGGGGGGGGGGCAGGTGAAGCATTGGAAGCAGTCTTGGAAAAGGAAACGAAACAGACAGAAACATGAGTCTGTTTGGAGGAACGCAAAAAGAAGTAACGAGGAAAACAGAACAAACCTAAAACAACTGAAGTGGGTTTGGAGTGGGAACCCAAGAAGGCACCTGTTGCTGTCACGTGCTTTTTAAACTTTTCCTTTTATATATACACGTTACAAAAAAAGTGAAACTTCTCCCCAGGAATCTGAGCACACAGCCCAGAATAACCCCACTGCCCCCTCCACTCCCACCCACAGCGCTCAAGGGCAAGAGGACAAAGTGGAGCATTCCTGCGCCCCTCCCAGAGCCGTTTCCACACTCCAAACAAAACCCCCGTTCATCCCTATTAGAGGCATACAGTAACTGGAAAACTCAGAGAGTAAACCTGTTTAAAAATAAAAAGTTGTTAACTGTGAGGTCAGCCATTTTGCCCTGGCTGGTCCCAGCCATGTTGAGGAGCAAATAGAAGGAGAGAAATCAGCCAGAAGCACAGATTGTGTCTCTCTGTGAAAATTAATCATGCCCAATATCTGGCGTGCACAGAACAAATAAGGCAAGACAATGATTTTCAAAAGCTCTTTGTGATGAATATTTTACATGATAAACATTGTACTTTATTCCACCTCTTTTGCATGTGATGCATAAATCACAAAAATCAATTTAAATGATCATTCCCCAAACGGTACTGAGATACAATAATGTCCATATTAACAAGGACTTTGTTCTTTTTGGACAAATAACAGCCATATTTGGCACCATTTTACCAAATACAGTAAAATTTAGGATACGTAAATCCCTGCACACGCTCCAGAAACTGAGAACTTGCAGTGGGAAGACCACATTGTTTCCCGTGATTCGACAAACCAGAGTATGGGTATCACACATTCCTAAACAGCACAAAAATCAGAAATAAAATACTGTGTGTGTAATCCCAGACCCCTCCTATTCCCCCATACCTTGCTGAAAGACAGACAATGTGACGGACGTGACCATTTCAAAAAGAGCCTTGATGGGGGGAAAATAGTCAGTTTCACTGGCAAATATGTGGACCATCTGAAAAACAAAGCAACACATAAATGGTTACACATAAGGTCAGTCTTAAAATACCATCTCCTCCTAGCACATTCTCTAATTACACTGATGTGTGACAGAAGCCATAAGGCAAGTGGTTAATTCAGTATTGAGAAACAACCAAAATTATGGAAAAGGTTAATTTTTCAAGTCCGAAATAACCCATAAAAAGAATTTAATAAGGAAAAAAACATTGATGTGCATTACTGAATTATTTAAATAGAACGTTCCTAAATGTCTGCTGTTAACACTGTGTTGTGTAAGAGTTTCTTTTAAAAATAATCTTATCGAGGATTCATTCATGTACATGTCAGGGTACAGAAATACTTCTTTACTCTGGCAAAGAGTAAGGTCAGGTTCAGCATTGCAGGGTGGGTTACTGGCAATGTGAAGCTCACCTGCCGTGTGAGGTCCAGAGCTGAGGCTTGTGGGATAGTGCTGTACATTTGGCCAAGCATCTCGCTTAGCTGCGACACCATGGGAGCAAAGTCCTGAAGCAATGTCTTCACCGATTTCTCAAAGATCGCACATACAGCCTGGGATGAGATGGGGCAGGTGAGAGAAACAGAAAGACATGGATAAGACAAGCAATAAACGAGAGGTAGAGAAAGGATGGAGGGGGAGAAAGGTGAGACGTGACAGAACGGAGCCCAAAAAAGGTGTTACCTCCACCACCTGAGAGTCATTGAGCCACTTGCTGAGGACAGTCTGGATGAGAGCGAAGACCTGCTGTAGAACCACCACAACCTGAGGATTAGACATGGGTCACATGAGCTGCTTGGCAAAGGGAGACCAGCATTAGGTCTGTACACAGAAAAACCTGGAAGGCCCAAATGAACAGCTCACTTTTAATCCATCTGCAGCAATCAGATTAATTTTTACATAAAACCCTGCCTAATATGAGTATCCCAAACAACTTCAACAATATTATGGGATCGTGTGATGATTAGCATTTTCAGAAGTTCATCCTGCTGATAAGTATTATCAAAGTACCAATGCTGAATGGCTTCAGTGAAAAAATCTCCTACAGGGACTCACTGGGTTGGGGCCTGATTGAGGGAGTACGGCTTTGACCACGGGAACTCCTTCCCCTGACTCTTCCTCCTGTTTGGAGATGTCCAGGGTGGTGAACAGGTTGGACAGCAGGCCTAAGATGTGGATGATGGCCAGCTTATTTGAAGGGTTGGGCTAAGGAGACAAAGCACTGATTAAGACTCAGCAGGTCCATTAAAGACAATATCCTTATTCCTAAAGCAGAACTGTGCTGTTAAAATGAACAGGAACCTTCTCAATGCTCTCTGACAGGAATGCTTTGTCCTACTGTGAAAGCCACCATTGGGCAGTCATCACTTATCACTTGTTAAATGAAAGCTTGGGAAAGGACTGAGTTAGTTTTCAATCATGTTTATTGGTGAGGGAAAATAAAACACACGGTAGCTCCCCCAGCACTGGAAACGTATGAACAGGAATTAAATCCCTTATTCCTAATGGGCTGCCTACTGCTGTTGGTACACACACATGCTCCTATGTGGATGTATACATATATGATGCTGCCACTCACAAAGAGTATACAAAACCAATCGGTTTATAAAACGAAATCGAAATTAAAGATTACTTAGCCTGCCTAAAGTCATAGACAAAAATAAAAATACCATAAAGCAAATTCTTAATTCACATGTTAAAAGTCGATGTCTTTATAACAGAGCATTTAATGCTGGCACACATCTATATTTCAGCTATGACAAAGGTCTACCTTGCACAGATCAGCCTGATCAATATTGTGAGAACAGAGTGCTCTGAGAGCCTTGGTCATAACAGATCCTCCATTTACCGTCTCATCTGCGAGCTTCTCCAGCTGTTGGATATAAGGGGTGATGAGGGAGTGCAAGTTCCGTAGGATCTCCTCAACAGGGAGGGCAGAAAGCAGGAAGCCTAAGGCCTGCATCAACCACATGCACTGGCTGGTCTGTGTGGACAGAAGAACATCACTGTGTGACACTGGTTAACAGACACCCCAACTTGCTGGTCTGTATGTATAGATGAACACTGCAGTGCAAACGCATTGCAATACTGATCCACACACACACACACACACACACAGGACAGTGCCTGCTCTGACATTGAGAGTATTACTGAGATCCACACAGTGCCTAACATGCATGTCTATCTTGTCAATTTGCTCCATTCCGTGGCACAATTAAGAAGCTAATCAAATATTTTGACCAAAACAGAGGCACTCTAGTTCTCCCCTCCACCAAAAAAAGTGGTTTGACTCATTATGTAAAGAACAGGAGGCACATACTGACCTTGTGAATTTGCTTAATGAGTACTTCCTGCGAATAGAGGAAATTAATATGAAGCAACAAGTACAAGCAGATCAGTTTAAACGAAGTCATTCCGATTAACTGAAACACACAGATAGAATTAACAGACATTTGGACTAGGCATTCATTGTGATTTTAGGAAAAAAAATAAATCTGGATAAATTTCAAAATTTACAAACACTTAATGTCTGCTCAACTTCCTATAGTCATGTGAAGGGTCTGACCTGTGAGACGGCTACTATATTTGTGGCGTAAGGTGGAAGGTCATATTTGCACTCGCGGCAGATCTTCTTGAGCGTGGACACACTGGAGACGGAGAGGTCAGGGTTCCCCAGGGCCTGCAGCACCAGCGGGAGTACACTGCTCAGCATGACGGGGTGGTCGGCCAGCCACTCTGCCAGGGCGCCTGCGCACAAAGGTGGGTGGGGGGTGGTGAACACTCAGCGCAGATCAGAGGGCGTGCAGGAACCGACGTGCCGGAACCAGCGTGCATCTCAAACACAGTTACTGTGCGACAGTGGTTCAGTACCTATAGTGAACATAACAGTGTCCGCCAGCTGAACGTTGTTAATGTTGATTCGCGGGATGAGGCCGATGAGCCCCGGGATGACATCGGAGTAGTTAACGTCTATTGTCTCGGCGATGGACTGGAACCCGTACAGCAGCGCTTCCGTGTGCTGCGAGGAAATTGTTGCAGCAGTGTGACACGTGCAAGGCCCCAAGTTGACAGGGTGCTTGCGCAGCTCAGGTGAACGCCACCTGAGCAGGCCAGCCTGCAGACTCACCTGCCAGGACGTGGGCTGCTCTGTGGTGGTAAGCAGCCTTCCCAGCTTGTCGTACAGGTTACTCAGGAGCTCCGCCCCCAGCATCTCGTACACGTACATGAGCGTGTCAGAGATATCCACCCTACGGCACATGCACACAGTTCCCAGCAGGGCCGTCGCACACCAAGTGAACCAAGTAACAGTTTGTGCTGTAATTATACACTCCTAAAATAACTAATTCTGCTGAACAGATGGAGACAAAGGGGATTGTTTTGTTCCATAATGGCCCTGCAGAATCCCTCTGTTTTTTGCCAGTTGTTCCATGTCAATTGCTAAACGCCATCCTCCTGTGGAAGTCTTTAAACTTTAAATAAAACCTTCACTGTTCATAATCGTGTCATGCTAGCGAACATACACTCATAATGCCTCACCACACTGACCTGTAGATCCTGAACTGCTCCTTCTCGTCTGATGACCAGGAGGCGTACTCTTCGTCGCTGGGGAACTGAGCTTTGTGTAGCAAGACGTCCACTAGCTGGAAGTACACAGGTCTGTACACCTGCAGGTAGACCGCCTGCTTCTCAGCCTCGAATGACATGATGTCATCCTGAACAAAATGGACAAAACGGAGAAGACCACATTGTATTAAGGGCACAGCAAAACCGACCTGATCTCTGGGAGGGAACAGGTTGAAACAACATCTTGCCATCACTGTATCTTACAAGCTGAACAGTGACAGCTGTAGAATACTTACAGTAGCATCTACATAACATCACTGTTTCAGTGGACAGCAGAGGTCAGTCTGCTTTTCAGATAATACTGATAATACTGTACCAGTAATGCCAACTGCCAATGAGCTTGCTCAAGAATAATATTCAAAAAAGTAAGAAGCGTGTATGCGCAATCAAATCAACCCAGGAAGACACAAAAGCTGACAAAAATGACAAGACATGAAAGAGGGGAAAGAAAACCCAAAAGTCATATCAGGCCTGTGATATAATCTGACATTATCTTCAAAAAGTACATAATCTCTGTAGGCTACCAATATTTATTTTTCAACAAAATGAAAGGGTGAATACAGATGTAATATTTAACCTGTTGACTCTAACCTTTCTTTGTTACTCATTGTTCCCACCCTGTCACTTTTTCACTAAGTGCCTCTGATATCTCTTTGCTGCTGCAACACTGACAATTTCCCCACTGTGAGACATATAAAGGATTATTTTAGCAACTAAATTTCTATTATTTTACAAATATACCAAGTTTTGGGCTGAAATAACTTTTCTTAGTCTTTTCTATGAGCATGCAAAACATTTATTTAGTTCTTTACTTCTTTTGGTTACAGTCCCAACAATCATGTTGTGTATGTAACCTTGCAGATGTAAAGGAAGCCATTTGTTCTTTCAAACACTTCTTGAATTGATTCAGTAATACAGTATGTTTGCTATTGTGCGAAGTTCTTGGCAGATTTGTTCATTTTCTGTTATATTCTAAAAGCTTAAATTTTTAGAAATGGTATTAATGCCAGCTCTTGTAAGGCTGAGATTAATTTGCACGTTGCTCAAGAAAAGACCAGCCTGCCCACACTTTGTGAAGTCAGTCCAAAAAAAAGAACAGGTTGATTTAAGGTCTCCCATATCTGGACTGACAGAAAAAAAACGCACTCCACCAACAGACTCTACTGCAGTATTTTCACTTGAAACAAAAATGCCAAAATGCATCATCGTCAAGCTGCCATAAAAATCCCACCCACCCTCTCCATCCTGTATCCACGCTGTCATGGCTGACCGCAGCGCCATAAAATCCGCTGCTGAGCGGTGAACTGCGCTGACCACTTCCGCTATTCTAATAGGGTGCAGCACCCTCATCTCCTCCCCCAGTCTGACAATGCTGCCACTCACAAAGAGTATGCTTAATGGCTTTCCAGTATACTTTTTAGCCCACCCGCCCCTTCAACAAAAACACGTACACTAATCCAACACACACAAAACCCTAAAATACACAGGCTAATGAAACAAGGCTGCAATCAAGCAGAGGAGTGCTGTGTGTGCTTACTGGAATGGGCTGAGTTCTATGGCGGAATCCCTATCAGGTCATTCCTGCACAGCCTGCCGTCAGTGAAATGCCGCAACCTGGCGTAAGCAGGGCTAATTCGGAAGGCGTTATTGATTAAGAACGGCGGAGCAAAGCCAGCAGCATGCAGAACTGCCTGCGTGATTTATTCCACGCAGTAAGTTTAAAAGGCCATTGTATAGCAAATCGGGAAAGAGGAGTGGCAATTACTTCTGCAGAAACTGTAAGAGCACACATCCGTGTACACATAGAGAAGAAGGATACACACGTGTGTACGCATATGCGGGAGAGGGGGCTTCTGCAGCGTTTCACAAAGGAATGGGCACACGCATAAAAGATGGCGTGAATGTCTGCTATCACAGCACAGTCTGTTCCACAGCAGAGCTGGCCACAGTCCACCAGCTGGCTGAGAATGGCAAACCGTTCTCTCCTGCACAGATCTGGCTATTTTAACATGTATACACATGCGTACACTTGTTTTTGTCGACACAAAACACACACACACACACACGTTTTCTTCCCGCAATTTTCAGTCAGCATTTATTTACCTCCAATTGTAATATTATGAGCAAAATGGCAAGAAAATTTCCAGGCTCACACTGATGTCAAATATTTCAGTCTGTTTTGTGAAATATTTCTGAGTCTGTCCAATAATGTAAGGAACAAGTGTACCATCCACCAAACAATTGTAAGATTTAATAAAAACAGACTGTGATGTAGATTAGTCACAGGCTGAACACAGATGTGTGGTGCTGGAAGAAGACCTGGAAACAAGGAGAAAACCAGCACCTTCAGGAAACTGTGTATTCTGCAGGACCCCCCCACCAGTATGACAGAAATCACCCTGTTCACTCCAACGCACGGTGCTTATTCATACCCAGACCAATCCAAGCCTGCTCCAGCTCAACTGAGCCAAGAGAGAAAGTGAGAATACATACATTTTATGCAAAATGTTAAAATGTAAGCTTTCTGCATCTGCATTTCCCTCACTTTCCACAATTTTCTTCTTGCCGTGCCATTCCTGTAGTACAGTCTGTAGTTAAAAAATAAATAATGCACATCTGACACGGTCCAGTGAGATTCTACCACTCAACCATTTACATGTTCTTTGATGTCCCAGCTGATCAACAACCCTCTAATTGCTCCACTACAACCTGCACTCTAAGTGGAGCAGCGCTCTTCTGGAATTCCGTACACTCTGCTCCTCAGGGTCACTTTCATGGTGGGAACACATATTATAGCAAACCGTTAATGTTGTTAATGCAATTTATAGTGCTGCAAGCCAAAGAGCACTTACCTCATGAGATCACATTTGCATTTCAAGTAAATGAAGCAATGTGCATGATTAGAAAATTCTTAAGACTGCAATAGTGGTAATAAAACACTATATAGGACTACAGAACATTCTGATTGGCTGGTTACTCAGTCTTTGGGATTTGATTGGTGCTTTCTCTGTCAGAGAGATATACATTGAAATGTGGCATGAACTGTAATGGCATAGGTAAATGCAATTATATTACACACTGGAGAGAAAATTTATTACTCAACAGTATTAAATATAAATACCTTTAGTGGGGGGGAAAAAAACATACTTTTCCAAAAGGAGCTACTGTGAAATGGCCAGAAAAGCCATGTGAAACACACAAAGTTTAGCTCAGCACCTACCTGGAGGGTGTACCAGAAGGTGAGGGTGAGGGAGCTGGTGGTCTCATTGACAGGATAGTGTCCAGGGATGCCAGTGCAGAACATGATCATGTTGACCAGAGCTAGGAAGCCCTGCCAGTGCTCCACCTGCTCTAGAAGAGCCCTGCAGAGTACAGTGCACAGACAAGCTAGATTGAACACACCTGAGCAAACCAGCTGCCCATTAACAGATGCAAACACACACTGCCTTGGGAAGGTCTTTGCGTGCTGCTGTCATGCATTACCTGATATACAGTAACTTCAGCCAGCAAGAAAGTGAGTATGTTTATAACACGACTGTATAGCGCTCCCCGTGTACACCACGTTTATCGTGTCGACTTTCAGGCCACGGCTAGCTGCTCTTTCAGGCATGAAACACTGTGGCACTGGTGCGCACCAGAAATAACTGCACCTCAGAGCAGAGCGAGTGCAGGAGCCAGACGAGGGAGAGCAGTGTGGAAAAACGTACCGGGAATGGTTCTCCCCCAGCGCCACAGCGATGCGGCAGATCCCATGCGATGTTTCCATGTCGCCACTCTGCACTGCCGCCCTCAGCTGGTCCTGCAGCTGCAGCACCTGGGGCACCAACTTCAACAGTGTGTTCACGTACCTAGGGGTGTGAGGGAACACGAGCTCACACCTGGCAGGCAGCCCTAACACCAGGCCCATCTGCTCCAGTGCCTTCACATCCGGAGTCCAGCCATCCACTCCCAGGGCCTGACTCTCCACCTCAACTCTCAAGTGCTTTTCATGTTGGTCCATCCTGACACACCCATCCCTCCTTTGACCTTCTTAACTCGCTCGAGTCATCTGCCCTGTGCTAAACTTGGCTTCTTTAATGCAAGGCCCCCTCCCTGTCACTGATGCTCTAAGCTCCACCCCTCCCCCATCACTGATGCTGTACTTTGTGATCCAGCTTCTCGCTGCCTCAGCTGTTCTGCTTATACTCATTGTCTCTATTGGCCGTTTTCTGAGGGAATGCATAAGCACGCTGCCCATTCGGACTCAGCTCCTTAGGGTACTATGGTTTGCTTAAAAAAATAAATAAACAAATAAAAAAAAAAAAACTGTTGTGTTTGCTAAAGCTTAAATCAACATTTTGGCACTCAAGAACAGCAGCGAAAGTGTGTAGTTAAATTGTGGTTCAGCACATAGATCTTATCATCTTACCATTGTTGAAAAATGAATGGCTTAAGAGTATAACAGAAGAACCACCCAATAAAAAGCAGTAATAGAGCAGGTTCCACCCACCAATTTTAGTAGCCTAAAGGAAGGAAATGATGAATGAATCTTCTATTCACAAATACTTTTAGTCTGTGGCTCAGTGTGAGTATCTGTACAAGCATTTGTACAACCCAATTTCTCTGCATTCATTTCCTTTTGGAAATTCATGTATCAAGGAGAATGTTCATAGAATGCTAAAGCAAACATGAATGGAATCATTTTCAGCTGCCTTCATAAAAAGCCAGAAGAAGCACCCAGCACATCTGTACTTTACTGGGAAAGCAATAGGAAAAAGCCATGAAGGATAAGGAACATGAGGGAAAATTGCACGTTACCCATAACAAGGTGAGTGGGGTTCACCAGAATAATGAAACCAGCCCTGAAACTGACAGCAAAGATGGAAATAAAAAAAAAAAAAAAAAAAAAAATGGGGGGAGGGGGGATATTTGCCGTCTGTTTGGTGCTCTACTGTTACAATGGCCTAAGTGCCTTCTCTCCTAAGCGGATGACCTGCATTGCCTAAGATGGCTTTTAAAAATGGATGAGGTTTTGAGTGTTGAGGCTGGCACACTGCTCGCAGAGGATCACACAGTCAGTAAAGGAGAAGGAAAAGGCAAAGGCTGAGTGACAATGGGACAGAGATCTAATTAGCCTAAAATGGGTGGGGCAGGGTCAATGGTGGTCCTGTGCATGCATGTGTGTGTGTGTGGAGGTTGACATCATCCAAAGAATGATCCAAAATGCCCATTATGTTATCCTGCTAAACAGCTGGTCTGCTCCAGACACACAACCCCCCCCCCTCCCCTGCTCTC
>JABJVR010000029.1:8439612-8466783 GCA_025773905.1 Chitala chitala
ATGCAGATCGACTTATACATGCCCCAGCTTAGCAGGAATCAGCACTTTCCCCTTCTTTGTTTCTGCTTTGCATTGACAGTAACCTCTATCCTCCACTATCTTGCCCAAGCATTAAATCCAGCACTCCTGTTCCTATTGTCCTGGGCGCTCAGGACCGAACAGTATGAACAGAGTGTATGAGCATTAAGCAGCTGTTGTCTAGCAAACACAATAAGGCCACAGTGCCACATTAGCATAGGACGTTCCTTCATCTTTAGGCTTATAGCCTGCATGGAGTAGCTGGTAGAGGGGCTGAGATCTGGGGGAGAGGCCTAGAGGCCAGTGGCTAAGGGCTTGTGTACAGTGCCTGGCCTGAAATAAAAGGAAATAAATATAACTTAACATAAACATTGGTGGTGGCGTGGTGGTTAGCACTGTTGCCGCGTACCTCCAGGCCTGTGGTTCAATTCCCACCTTGGGTCTGTGTGCGTGGAGTTTGCATGTTCTCCCTGTGCTCGGTGGGTTTTCTCCGGGTGCTCTGGTTTCCTCCCACAGTCCAAAGACATGCAGGTTAGGTTAATTGGTGTGTCCAAATTGCCTGTGGTGGGTTGGTACCCTGCCCTGGGTGTCCCCTGCCCTGTGCCCTATGTGCTCTGGGATGGGCTCCGTGCTTCCCTGTGACCCTCACTGGGAATAAGTGGTTAAGATAATGGATGGATAAACATTGGTTGTGATGGTTGTCATAGCATCCTTAATAAGTGGTGAAGTCAGTAACATTGTCTAAAAAGGAGCAAAGGCAGACATACATTTCAATATTACATATGAGGAATTGTATACATTACAAAAGCACTGTTAGACTGCATCACACATTATACAGACATTATAACCCAGTCTGTCTGTACCTAGTGTAATGCCTCTGCCTAACATGCTGTCAGTCAGACTGCATCACACATACAGACACACAATATAACCCAGCTATCTGCACCTGATGCGATGCCTCTACCTAATATAGAGTCAGTCATGCTGCAGCACACACATATAGACACACAATATAACCCAGCTGTCTGCATGAGTGCTTATTCCTGTCTGCCTAATGTGCTGCCTGGTGCAGAGAATAGACTCAGGCCCCCTGGTCTCAAGTGCCCAGTGACACCCTTTTTATAGAAAGACACACTCCTTAATAGAAATTGGGCTCTGGAGAGAAATGACTCATTAAATGAAAAGCCTCCTTCTGGGTCTTTGCTTCCATTGCTGAACATGAAATGATCCTCCAGGTTGACTCTTGCCAGCCCCCTTTCTGCATTTGGAAGGCTGTAGCAGAATTCCCCTTCTTCCCAAGGGTCAGACATACCTGGTTCCTTCACATATTACTGTATTCTTAATGAGCTCTGTTAACATGTTTTATCGTAGCATTCTTAGCCCATTAAAATCCTTCAAGTAAAAAAATAGCTGCATAGTAAATTACTCGTTACAGGCAAATTGTATCTCTAATCCCCTTATTCAATACAGATTTTCTAAAGCTGTGACATCCCAGTATGTAATTCAAATAGGATATAAATCGATTTTTTTCTGTCAACCAGCCAAAAATATTTGTGTTTTGTCTTCGTTTACAAACATGTTCGGGTGTACATTGAAATAGGGACTTTTACCAATCAAACTTATACCACTGTCAGTCATAGATAATTACATAATTGCATGTGAGTTCATTTGCAGAGCTAAGTGACAATAACTGCACAATACAGGGATGTACTGTTATAACAAGCATATAATGCTGGCCTTGCTTCTGAACATAAAGCAAACAGCGTCTACTTTAAACAAGCTCATGACAATGCTGTTCATTACTCCTTTAGTAACCACAAATTACAGAAAAATTAGAAAGAAAAAAGGTGATATAGACAATCTGAAAAATATGCAACAAACTGTCTGGCCGTACTTTAGTGGAAACTACTACAAAACCTTACATTTCTCTCCCTTTTCAGATTTTCTTTGCTAAAGCATAATTTTCAGATTGACTGATGATTTTCTGCAGGTTTTTCTAAGGATTTTAACAGGATCCTCTGACTAATCATAGTTGTAGGTAATGATCCCATAAATTCAAATTATATAGAATAAAAGCTGTAGTGTGTCTATTTTGCTGAATATGCCCTCACAACACATAAATCCCTGTCGGAAATTATCACGAGTATCTTTACATTATGAAAGGTCGATGCTGTGGCAATAACACTTTCTATCCC
This sequence comes from Chitala chitala, assembly GCA_025773905.1. Taxonomy (NCBI): domain Eukaryota; kingdom Metazoa; phylum Chordata; class Actinopteri; order Osteoglossiformes; family Notopteridae; genus Chitala; species Chitala chitala. The sequence goes on from JABJVR010000029.1 coordinate 8,441,826, forward strand.
CTAAGGATAAATGATCAGAAAAACTTCAAGGCTTACCAAACACACCAATTAAGCAGAAAAGTCCATGTTATAAAGAATCTTAATAATGTTCATTATCCTGCATCCGTGCTTTTGCTGTCTCTGCTTAAATCACACTGACTGGCCACACATTCCGTTGAATATTTTCTACAGTGCTTGTCTTTCACACATTTGCACTCTATTTAAAATGTTCACTTTGTTAAACATTTCCAAAATACAAGATGTGCTATTACTAGTTTCAATCTCTGAAACATCTGGTTCAACTGCAATAAGAGATACTGCGCGGTATGGCCAAAAGGAGGCGCCATTTGTCATTATGTTCCCGCATTAAAGTAACGGAAAATACAGCGTTGTCGATGAAGACTCTCAGCTATTCAGGTAGAGCTGTCTACAAGTTGAATCATGTCAGCTGGACTTCTTGATAGGAACGCTTTACTACTTATGCATGTAGCTTCTTTAGCTCGAGTAAAGGTGTCCCTGACCAATTTTTTCTCAAGATAAAGAAGGTACTGTACTTGGATAAGTAGCTTTCAGACATACTTACAAAATCGCCAGTATATTGCTTCAGTAAGTCAGATTTTATACTTTATAATGAATTTATCCACTTCAAAATTAATAAGAATGTTAAAATGACTAAATACACGTTGAAAAATTGAAACGGGAGGAATCAATAAGGAAGTTCTACGCAAGGGAGGAGGTTAAGAGGATAAGTAATAAACTCGAAGATTCTATTCAGTTTTATACAGTGCCGTTCGCAACAAATAACGTCAAAGTGCTTTATAGGATGAAGTTACAGATGTTACAGAATTACCAACAGGTGGATGATTGCAGTTAAAACCAGACAGTTAAAGATGTAACAACGGTTCCTTATAAATCCGTAGTCTTGCAGTCCCAGCCAAGGAGTAACAAACGCCATATAAGAAATAACTAACTAGTTCTGCTTTGTACATTCAGCATGTGATTATTTTTAGGCTTTATGTCACTACATATTTTGCTGTAGAGAATGTAGTAAAAACCAGTTCCGTCTAAATTTAGAAATTTCTGTCCCATTTAATACATCGTTTAAAATCAATAAAAACCAAACACATTTTGGATTGTATACATACACACATTGCTGTATTTAGTTTGATGTATTTTATTTGTTTGTTATTTTATTTTAAATGATTACAAATATGAGGAAGAAAGCAGGTTTCCTCGTTCAGCGCAGTGTCATGTTATGAAAAACATGGTAAATTAACATTTTTAACCAATCACAACTGCGATTTTACGTGGATATGCAATATAGATTTGCAACATAAAGTTGGGAATTGTGCGTTTCATTGTCCAATAAGATGTTATATCCTACGTGTTATTAAGGACTAATCATAAATTGCACCGTTACTTCAAAGTATAATTATTTCGTTTCTATTGCCTTGCTCTCTTAAAATGTCACTTTAGTCACTATGGTGATTAAGTGACATTGCGTTCATGGCTTTGTCCTAATATCTTGTTACCAATGGTAACCTTAAAGAGTGGTAAACGAAGACCCCCTTTACAACAATTTGTACTCACTTGCTTTTCCACATTGGTCGTGGATCTTCTGGAACACGGAATACATACCAGTAAGTTCCTACTGAATAAAACGTTTTGATCTTTAGTCGTTTTTTACCAACCTATAAAATATACAACATTTTGCATAAGATCTGATGTCGAGTCTTCTGAACAAATTTTAAAATATTATTTTAGTTAATCTAATTTTGGTGAGCGACAAATGCATTTGTAGATAAAAACACAAACAATGAAACCCTTAGTTGAGGCAAATGGGGGGAAACGGGAGACTCGTGAACATTAACGTCAGTATGTGATTAAGCTCACAAACCAATCTCAAATCTGTTTCTGTGTTTTGTTGTTAAAGGTATCGTTTCTTGTATTTTTGACCCGAGATGGGTGTCTGTTCTAGGTGGAAATTTGTCTGTCACCACCGCTTCGATACGCTGATACACTGCAAGGTAAGTACTGTGCCACTTTAAGGATTTCGTATGTGGTTCATGTTTGTCTTCGCAGCGATTCTGTTACCATATATTTTCTCAAAAACGAGAAACATACAATTAGTAAAGAGATGCATAGCAACAGCTGTTTAATGACGATTTAATCTTAGGAATATTAAAGTTTCACACATTCAGTATTTTTACATTACTACATAGAACATTTGGTATTAGTGATAACAAAGCCAGCACTGAACCGAACAGCAAAGTACTACAAATCTTCAAAGTGTATGTTACACATGTGTCAGGTGGAGTTCTACAGGGTTAAATGGCTTTGGCTCAGCAACACACTGTTACATTATATTGATGTTGCAATAGGATACGTGACTGAACTGAGGAAACCAGTGAGTTGTGTAGTGGGTGTAGATAGAGTGTAGCACAGGAAAGATAGCATCTGAACCTGTGACCTTTCACTGAGCAGACCTGGACTGCAATATGCAACCCTTATTTGCCCAGACCATAGTTGTTGTTATCCAGAGTCAATAACTGTAACAGGGAAACAGCCACAGTAGTGAAAATATAGCTCTGGAACTGAAATGTGTACACTGGGGAAGTGATAGTCATCACCTGAGAACCAGCAACATCAAAAACACTAAAAGACATAAAAGGGCAACTTGGAAATTGAAACGAAACTTTATAAACCATAAACTCAGGACAAACACAGCACAGTAAGGAACAGGGTTTTTTTAATGCCCACAAACGTGTGCGTACACACACATACATGCACAAGACATTGGGATTAAACTAAAACAGCTTGAGGAACCCCACGCTGGCAACTGGATAATATGAAGGGTTTTATTTCATCCATCCATCCATCCATCCATCCATTTTCTCCTGCTTATTCGGGGCCGGGTCGCGGGGGCAGCAGTCTAAGAAGGGACGTCCAGATTTCCCTCTCCCCAGACACCTCCTCCAGCTCTTCCAGGGGGACACAGAGGCACTCCCAGGCCAGTCGGGAGACATAGTCCCTCCAACGTGTCCTCGGCCTTCCCCGTGGTCTCTTCCCGGTGGGACATGTCCGGAACACCTCCCCAGGGAGGCGTCCCGGAGGCATCTGAAACAGATGCCCAAGCCACCTCAACTGGTTCCTCTCGATGTGGAGGAGCAGCGGCTCTACTCCAAGCTCCTCTCTGGTGACCGAGCTCCTCACCCTATCTCTAAGGGTGCGCCCGGCCACCCCGCGAAGGAAACTCATTTCAGCCGCTTGTATCCGAGACCTCATTCTTTCGGTCACGACCCAGAGCTCATGACCATAGGTGAGAGTAGGAACGTAGATTGAACGGTAAACCGAGAGCTTTGCCTTTCGGCTCAGCTCCTTATTCACCACAACAGGCCTGTACATCGACTGCATTGCCCCTGCCGCTGCACCGATCCATCTGTCAATCTCACGCTCCATCCTTCCCTCACTTGTGAACAAGACACCAGACACTTAAATTCCTCCACTTGAGGCAGTATCTCTCCTCCAACCTCCCCTCCTCGAACTGCCACCTTAAAGTGGTGGAGGGGTTTGAGTGCCCGAATGACCCTAGGAGCTATGTTGTCAGGGGCTAAATGCCCCTGGTAGGTCACCCAAGGCAGACAGGTCCTAGGTGACGGGTCAGACTAAGAGCAGTTTATAAACCCCTTATGATTAATAAAATATTACGGACTGTTATGTCACCCGGAATGGCGTTACTGGAGCCAGGCCCAGGGATGGGGCACGCAGGCGAGCACCTGGTGTCCAGGCCCACGCTCACGGGACCCGGACAGGCTCAGCCCAAAATAGCGACGTGGGCCCACCTTTCTGTAGGCCCACCACCTGCAGGGAAGGAGCATAAGAGGCCGGTGCATTGTGGATTGGGTGGCAGTCCTGGGGGAGGCCTCAGTGACCCAATCCCTGGACGACGAATCTGGCTATCAGGACATGGAATGAAGGGTTTTAAAACGGGAGAAATGTTTTCAAATTTCAGTGTTCAAAGACATAATCTCATTTGTATTGAATAAACAGTGTAATAAAAATATCATGAAGCTATTACAGAGCTTGAGTTTATTGACATTTGTTATGTCACCTGTAGAGATGCACTGATAAGGAGATTTCTAGCTAATACCAATAGCTGATTACTTCTGGGGCTGGTGCCGATACCAATGCCAATTTTTTGGGGAGTTCTGTTTACATAAGGACTGTCCACCCTAGTAAATAAGACATAAATTAGATTCCAAAAAATATGTAAAATCAGAATATATTTTGAAGTAACTGCACAAAACAGACATTTTGTTACCTGTATAGTTAGTACATGTGTGTATGTGTGTGTGTGTTACATATGATGCTCAAGTATGATGGGTAAATATTGGCTTGTTTTTAACTACTGGATGATGGCCAGTTGTTGCTGTATCAGCCTATACAGATAGTTGCCCGATGCATTCGGTGCATATCTAATCACCTTTGATGTCAGATTCACACTGGCAGGTAACCACATTAGACTGGCCACATTTTTAAACTGCACCACAAATTTTTAGAACTCAAGCTAAAATAGATAATAGACCTTAACACAGCCCAAGAAGTGGTTTCAATGACATTTTTTAACATTAAGTTCATATTTTTGCTGACTGAACAAAAGGACTGGCTGAGACATGCGACGTTGGGACAGAGGGACGTGGCTGGGTGATGCGCGTATGAGATCTGAGGAGAGGCGGGCAGAGGCCAGTCTCTCAAAGGCACTGCGGCAGCTGGACAATGCATGTCTGTACCACCTCAATACCCTGACCAGGGAGCAGCGACGCCTACACCGTGACTTGGGTGCCCTCAAGACAGGTGACGGGCGTGATAACCTGAATAATCGAGTAAACCAATTAAACAATTCTTGGTAGTAATTGTGTGTGGTCATGTTAAAGAAGGAAAAGTGGACTTCAGTGCCTTTATAAACTCAGGTAACCTCTGGAGGAAGAACACACCTGGTTTGCAGCCTGGGCCTTGGAACCATGATCTTAACCACCTCATTCTGCCAAATAAGAGGACGTGGCTACCCATAATTGCTCAGAGCAGTAGGGGGGCTGAACAACCCTGGTAAGAAGACATGCAAAGCAGAGACATATCTCACTTTGAGCCTCACACAAATGGGAGCATATAACAATATATAAAGTTTTCCCATTACCCAAATCATATTTTAAGTAACCGTGGTAAGTAAATGGCTTTATTTTAAAATTATTAAATGTTTTCAGTAATATTGGGCACATCACAAGTAAACATTCATTTTTTTGGTAAGGAAAATGAGGGAGTCGGTTATACGCAGGGTATCTAATATTGGTGTTCAATGATATTGACATTACCTACATGGTTGTTGAGAACACTGTTTAATGTATTTATTACATAAAATTGACTATAGGCACTCACTGCTGAAATCTTAATAGCCTGGACATTTTTCAGCGATACCTACATTCTTCTTTTGCCATCATGCAGTACAGGATTCGACACAGGCACTTTAACAAGTTAGACAAGCCTCAAGGGCCATGGAATGTGGCGTTATGAAACACTGTTATACAGTTGGTGAAATACACAAAGTATAAGATCTATCAGAATGATGGCCTAGGCACCCTGTACCAGCTATTTGTACAGCTTTTTATTATGAAGAAATACCACACTTTCCTTTGTGGTTTCTTTCCTGGCTGTCTTTGCATTTGTAAATAACACTTATAGGGCAATTATAATAATATATTATAATAAGGATAACAAATATACATGACCTGTAAACTGCATTACTTTTCTATCTTTTGCATTGCTCTACAAAAAATGGAACAAATGCTTCATATACTAATTATTATACAGCGGAGTCCTCAGGATCGGCAATGCAGTATCCAGCTGTGTTCATTTAACCAAACCTATTTTTTCTCATTATCGCATGCATGGCTAGTTCTCGCTCTTGTTTTACATCTGGATTTGTGACATTCTTACAATTGTTCAAAATTTCTCCTTTAGCCTTTTTATCTGAGAAACTACTGCCTGCCCTACAGCAAACTTTTTTGCTGTCAGGGTCTGAGTTGCATTTTGTTCTAGCAGTTTTAGGAAGTCAGCGCGCAGGGGAATCATTAATGTTACAAGCTTTTGTCGGGACATTTTAACGCACAAACATTGTTATGGAAAACAGTGATTTACTGTCACCACTCACTGCTGAGAGATAAGACAAGACTAAACTTGTGGGAGCTGGGTTACACACACAAGGCAACAAAGTCATAGATTAACAAGATGGGTGGCTAGTAGTCACCTAATGAACTGATGACTGGTGCACGTGCTGCAGAGTCTGACAGCTAGTTCAGTCCTGCTAAGTTGTGGCTAGTGCCTGATTTTATGATGATTTCCAGGTATACACTCATCTGATGTTGTCAATGTTAGGATATACGAGGCAGGGCTTAATATTTTTATCCAATAAATGGATTTATTTGCCTTTTTCTTCACATAACTGAAGATGTGTTCCATTGAAATCAGTGGCACAAAAACCGAATAATGCACTTAAACTGGCTCCACTGTTGTTTATAGAAAAAATTTTTACATGCACATATTGTAAATGGTCTCCATCACATGTACCTTTTTTCCCAGTTTTCAGAAGCCAATCATGGGTGCTGGAGGAAGTTCCAGTAGTCTGCAGGCTCGGATTCAGGAGTTTATGAGTAGTGGAGATCACCAAGCAGAAGGCCTCACTGCAACTCATACTGTGTGCCTGCCAGACCTCAGCATTCAGACTGTGGACAAGTCGAGCACCATTGGGCAGGAGATGCAGAAGGAACAGTGTGAGAAGAGAACCGATGAAGACACAGGGACACAGATGGGCGGAGAGGTCAATCGCCTTTCTACCTCGCTTCCTAATCATGCTCTGGCTCCAGACGGGCGACTCCGAACTGTTTACACCCTTCCTAGCTTTGCCCAGGCCCTCTCTGCGGCCCGTAAAGCCCGCTACCTTCGCCACCGTGGCCAGCCTCTAAGTGAGAAGGAGTTATCCATCTCAGAGATATTTTCCAGGACACCCTCAGATATCTAATCATACTGACCCCAAAACTCAAGATTTCCCTTATACAATGTATTAACAGCAGCTGCCATATTTAATGTGTGCACTTTTGTATTTCTGAGATACATGAATGTGGCTTAGTGAAAGCTGAACTCATTCGTTCCATTTATTTTCTTAAATGCATAAAATTCACAAAAACAAATTTCTGATAATTTAAAGTATAAAGGTTTTCCTAAAGTTTGCACAATTTCAGTAGTATAATACAACATGTAAAACAGATTAACCAAAGTAAAATAAAATTTCCAAATACATACTACTTTTTGTCGTTGTGTTAGGTCTATTCTGCAATGTTTGCTGGTTGTAAGCTGCTTGAAACAGCAACAAAGTTTTTAAAATAAGAATAACCAGTTACGGGCAACAAATTTATTAATATATGTATAAATTGACCTACCTAACACTAAACGTCGTCTAATCTTGTATATTAAACCCCATTACCATTTTTAATTAAAAAAAATATATAATAAGTTTCATTAACATCATGTTGTGGACGGCATGCTCAGCACTTTATAGCTTAAGCAGCAATACATTTTCAGCACAGTATTTGTTATCGTGATATTCAAAATTGTACAACGTGCAAGCGAAATCGGTGACGAAAATAAGGTGTAACGAACTTCTGTCCAGAACTTAACACACTGGTGGCGAAAACGCAAGCCCTTTTCTTTCCAACAGCTACCAGCTAATTGCGATCACGGTTGTTTATAAACTTTCTAGTTATTCGTCCCTGTTTTCATCAAACAAGCTGAAAATTACCGACTAAGAGAACGCGACTTTACAGAATCAACAAAGAACAAGATTAAACGCGAGTGAAACTATCCCACCGAGAGCAGCTCAGGATGAAACGTTACTGTATCCAGCACCCCTTTGCCCCTCCTTCTGAGGCGGGATATCCTTTACCTAAACTTCCTTCACAGTCTCTATGCGTTCTGCTTCCACGTTTTACTTCTCAACTTAAGTCGCATTTATCCGGGTTAGACAGCAGTAATGTTTTCTAGGAGACTATTTGTGTGGCCATGTTCACGTTTATGGAGGCTGAGCACCGAGTTGGCCGAGTGTCCCGCCAGGTGTCACCCCACCTCGGGCAGCACAATAAGACGGTCATTGTTATCTGATGGCAGGGTTGAAGTGGACCTTGATCGACGGCAAGGAGGAGACGCTGGTAACGTTTAATACACACGCTACACCCACATACACCTAATAACTGTTATGCAATTATAGCTTTGTACTTTTGTACTTTTAAATCGTTAACCAGTTTCCTGGTCGAATATAGCAACGTAATACACGGAAGACATATAATGAGAAGGCAACAGGTTACCTTGTATAGTTAGTAATGCCACACATTTATAGAAATAATACACGTGACGATTAAATCCTTGATCCTAAATCTTTGATCCTGGTGTGCAATGCAAAGTACAACACCAAGCATAACTCTGATAAGCCTTAGTAGTTTTTATTTATTTACATTAATTTATTTAGCAGACGCTTTTATCCAAAGCGACATACAACATTTCACATACGTTACAACAGGATGTTTCTGCGTCCTAGCCTGATGTGCTACCCACTAAGTCACCAGGCCACTGCCATCATATTCATTTATTTATTAATTGTAGTTAGTGAACTACTTTTCAATAGTGAAATTATGTGTTATATATATCCGCTTTATTTTTCCCATCCACTCCTTTTGATGTAAATACTGAAATAAATGTTTGCAGGGTTACCCGATGCTCTTCACCAATTAATCCTTTATTTTATTTATACAGTGAAAAACATTAAAGATAGTTAAATTATGGATTCTGTATTTATATTTATTTGACAGGCTGTCATAGTAAATTTTTCGGTCCTGGCAATGGTCAGTATAAAAAAGTGGTTAGTTATTAGTTAATTTAAGCTTTTGCATTTTCTATAGTCGGTTTTGCCCTAGAACACAACATTGTACTGCTGTTTCTTCAAACCCACAGTTGTTTAACTTCATTATGTACGAAGTGCACTGGTCTAATGTACACAGTGAGTCAGCAAAATGCAATAAAAACGTCATAAGTCATTTTCTTAACCTTTGAAGGAGCTCAGTCTACAGTTATTGCCGCAGTTCAGACATTCTAGTGGGTTACAGTACTTTGGCCTGCTGACTGGTCATATAAAGTGAGTTATTTTTGACCTTGAACGGTTGAATACATGTGCTATTTATATAGCAACACTGCTGTCATAAAACACAGCCATGACTATGGCAAAAATGATCCAGTAGATTACTTCTCATGCCTTTTAATGGAGTGAATGGAGGACTGTCACATCAGTGAGTCTAGTCCATTTTCCTGTCAGAGTCAGGCACTCAGAGGCATAGAATGTCTTTGAGCTGTCACATACACTCGTTCCTGGAGCTCCCATTGTGAAATCACGTACTTTTCTACTGTCACAAAGTCTAATCTACACTCCTTCCACCACCTGAGCAACATAGGGGTACAAACAGGTGTTGGCAGGATTTTGTTGACAGTAAACCAGCTATGTTACCCAAAGGGCACACTTTGCTTTGGCCTCCAGTATTCCAGTACCTCCTTTGTGTTCCCAAACAGAATTTCAAATGGTTGATTTAACTTTTTCCATAACGGTCTCCCATCTGAAGCAGACACCTCTGTCTTTGATTTTCAAGGGATCGTAGAGGTAATTATGGGTCGTCAAAGAGCACGGAATTCCTTGGGCAAGGTGTTTGTGTCTCAGGTAAGGGCTGTCAGCTGATCTTACAATCTAACATGATCTTTCATGTGGTCCCCGTGGAGGATGTGATGAACTCTGTTGTGTGCTCCTGCGCCACAGATGCGGGACATGGTGGCCAAGCTTCATCACGACTCCACGGTGCGGGTCGTGGTGTTCCGGAGCATCGTGCCCGGGGTCTTCTGTGCAGGTCGGTGTGCATCTCTCGGTGTCACACAAAGGAAAAACATTCCACTTCTCAAAGGGAGCTGTGCTCTTTTGCACTATTTTTACAGTTCGTCAGCACTGACGAAACGCACTTGACCCTTCATGTCAGGATGGTGACTTTGGCAGTGTAGTGGTAAGGAGGGCCAGTGTTGCTGGCTGCTTGCTAGATGGACGTCAGGGATTTGCGGGCTGGTAACCCTCCCTCCCTGTTTATGAAGGTGCTGACCTTAAAGAGCGTGCTCAGATGACCAATCCGGAGGCGGAGCACTTTGTGCATGGGCTGCGCTCTCTCATGACTGAAATTGGTGAGAATGTCTCATTTCCTTGTTTTTTCCACATTAATTTTCTCTCTTCGGTGCTTTAGTGTCCCTGTTTATTAGTCCTGTAAACCATATTCAGTTCATTAAGCATTTCAAAATCTGTGTATGGTTTTTAGAAAACCTTTAATCAGAATGTTATATATATAACATATAATATACATTTTGAAGATGAGATCCTATGCAGTTTACTGCATTACAGTTTAATAATAGCATCAGTGGTTTCAGTCTGTTCATTTGGAATTTTTAACTTGACATGTACATATAAAGACTATAAAAAATAAACCCTAATGGCACATAATGGTCTCTGATGACAGCATTGTTACCCATGCCCACCATTGCTGCAGTGGATGGCTTTGCCCTGGGGGGTGGGCTGGAGCTGGCACTAGCCTGTGATCTTCGCACTGCTGGTAAGCCTGAAGAGACAGGTAAAAGTGGCTTTGCTATGCTGTACATTTGCAAGATAAGTGCCCCTTTGTGTACGCGATATTTAGTAACTGGCCAAAAATTACCCTGTCTTGACATTACCCAAATGGGATTTAATTATAGTCAGAAAACAAGCATTTTAATTAATTTCAGGTTAATTTTAAATTTGCAATTTTCTGTGCTGTTCAGTGTTCTAACTAAAGTAATGGCAAGATGATTTTTAACTGTCCAAACATTCTGTGGGGAAGATATAATTGTGACATGAGTTCATTCCTGTTTATTAACTCAACCTTAGTAGTCAGGTTACGTTTTGGGACATTATTTCAGTATACAGTTTGATGAGGTCAGAACTGACGTAATGCGTGAAAAAACTGTAAATTGGGGTACCTGTCAGTGTTTATTGTCTTTGGTGTGAGTAGATGCAAGATGTAAGTAAAATCACCATGTTGGAAAAGCTTTAAAAACCCTTGTGCAGGCCTTCAACTCTTCTCTTCTTTTCAGCTTCCACTGCACAAATAGGCCTGATTGAGACCACACGAGGACTGCTTCCAGGGGCAGGTGAGATATCAGCAGGCCAGGACGTGATGTAATATGTTGTAGACTTGTAGAGGGTTCAAGAAGGTGAAGGAGAGAAACAACAGAGAAGCACGACAAAAGGACATATACTATAAAAATGTATGTGGATACTCCTTCTCATTATTGACTTCAGGTGTTTCAGCCACACCCATTGTTAACAGGTGCATAAAGGATAGGCTAGGATAGTGGTTTTATTGTCATTTCAGCTGTATACAATTGGTAAAATACACAGTGAAATGAAACTATGTTCCCCCAGGACACCAGGTGCTACATTAAACAACACAAAGCTCAACACAGAATTACTAATAGAATGTACGGTGTGCAATGACAGCTAGTAGTTCTATACATGCAATACAGTGCAAACATCAAGAAGTAAACAGAGCAGCGCCGACAGTTCTAGGTAAAGTATACAGTTTGATGAGCTGTGTACGAGATCAAAGTGCAGCAGTGTGATGTTTGGTGAGTGTGAGAGAGATTTGTCTATCAGTTTAGTCCCTGAGAGTTTAGGAGTCTTATGACTTGGGGAAAGAAGTTGTTGTACAGTCTGGCTGTATGGGCCTGGATGGTCTGATACCTTTTGCCAGACAGCAGTAGACTGAACAGTTTGTGTGAGGGGTAGGTGATGTCACCCGCAATGCCGGTGGCCTTGCAGGTGCAGCATGTGTTGTAAATGTTCTTGATGGAGGGAAGAGAGCTGTCCTCATTATCTGCTGCAGGTCCTTGCGATCTGATGCGATGCAGTTTCCAAACCAGGCAGTGATGTAGCTGCAGAGGATGCTCTCAGTAGTCCCTCTGTAAAACATGGTGAGGATGGGTGGAGGAAGATGGGCTTTCCTTAGCTTCCTCAGGAAGTAGAGCCACTGCTGAGTTGAAACTGGTGTTGAGGGAACTGAAGAGGTTCTCTGTCAGGTGGACACTAAGGAATTTGGTGTTCTTTACAGTTCCCACAGGGTAGCCATCGATGATCAGAGGAGAATTGCCATTCTGCACTCTCCTAAATTCCACAATCATCTCTTTTGTTTTATCAATGTTCGGAGGCAGGTTGTTGGCTCTACACCAGCCAGTTACTCATTGCACCTCTTCTCTATAAGCTGACTCATTATTCTTGCTGATGAGACCCAGCACAGCCTTGTCATCAGTGAACTTGATGATGTGGTGCGAGCTATGAACCACATAGCAGTGCTATTTCCATTGACACCCACTGCTTGTAGAACAGGTCTTTCGGAAGACCTCGGTGACTTTAAGTGTGGCACTGTTATAGGATGCCACCTTAGCCAAAAGTCTGTATATGAAACATCTGCTATGCTAAGACCTGCCCTGGTTGTCTATAAGGAGCCTCTAGGAGCAACAACCAAGAGTGGTGCTGCTGAGTACTGAAGCGTGTAGTGTGTAAAAATTAGATATCCTCTGTTGTATTACTCACTACAGAATTCCAAGCTGTCTTTGAAGCAACATCAGTGCAAGAGCTGCATACTGGGAGCCTAATGAAATAGATCTCCATGGCTGAGCAGCTGCACGCAAGCCTAAATTCACTTTTACACAATACCAAGTCTGGGCTGGAGTTGCGTTTAGCACTCCGACGGCTTCAAGTGTTTATCGTGGAGGAACTCGAGAGGCCTACACAGAGCCCTGACCTCAGCGTTGTTGAACACTTTAGGTATTAATTGAAATGCTGACTGTGAGCCAGGTCTTTTCAATCAACATCAGTACCCAACCTCACAAAAGCTTTTTTGGTTGAAAGGACACAAATAACTACAGGTATAATCCAAAATTTTGTGGAAAGCCTTCCTAGAGAATGGAGAAAGAAAAGAATGGAGATTGTTATAGTGGGAAAGTGAGGTTTAATTCATATTTTTGACCATAGAAGGCGATGTCCACCAAGATCGTATGGTATTGATGGTCTGGTGTCCATATAATTTTGGCCATATAGTTTATGTGAGTAACGTGGTATATGCAAAGCACACACTACAAGTTTCGTTGTGGGTTGCCATTATACCTAAAATCACCAACTCAAGTGTTCAGTATGACATACTTGACCACTGCTTAAGTTTGTCCAGAAGATTGGCTTCAGCTTCATGCAATTTCCATTTTTGCTTGTCCTCTAGGGGGCAGCCAGCGTCTCCCTCGGACAGTGGGCTTTGCAGTGGCCAAGGAGCTCATCTTCACTGGGCAGAGGGTGGGCGGCGAGCGGGCTCTGCAGCTTGGCCTGGTTAACAGGGCGGTGGAGCAGAATGAAGCTGGAGATGCTGCATACAAAGAGGCCATCAAGCTGGCCAGGGAGATTTTGCCACAGGTGTCTATCCACTTTGGAGTCATTTGCAATGGCAGCATGTAATCTGAATGTTACGGAACTGAAGCATTGCGCTTAACCGTGGATTTGTTTCCTGCGCATTCAACCAACCGTGCTCTAAAAATATAATAACAAATAAAAAATTTAAAGGAATTTCAAAACGAAAAATTTGAAATGACTGCGCATGCATTACACATCTCAGCTGATATGGAGAGGCTGCTTCTCACAGCCAGTCCCGTGATTACGACGGTCGTGTTTAAATTGGTCTCTGATTTTAGAGCATTATACTGTATTTATCCTAAACATCTGTGTTTTTTGCTCAACTGCGGCCTTCTTGGAACCATATACCTGTGATAGAAGGGGTCTGCTGTAAAAGTTTATGTATGCTTGATTATCTGGAAACTAAAAATTGTCTCTAGTGCTTGCATGCTTGTGAGTGAAAGAATATCCTGGGTTGACTGGGTTAGTGTGTGTGTGCTCCATGACACTGAATTAGATGAACAGCCTGAGATAATTATTTGCAGAAGCACTCCAGAAGACCACTGATTAATTTGTACACAAATTCAGTACATTTTTATAACCTCACAAATGGCCATTCACCCTTAATATGATGCATAATGTTTCCATTTTATTCCTGTAGGCCCCGATTGCAGTACGAATGGCAAAGGAAGCTATGAACAGAGGCATTGAGGTCTGGTTACATGTTTCATCTGTGATTGGCTTGCTGCGCTATGGTCACACATTAAACTGATTATTTTCTACTGGATTATATATGACCCTTTTATGGTTACTGTTTAGTATTTATTTCTAATGCTCATACAGCATCCTGTGCCCTGTGTCATTTTTTCTCCACTGGTTGTATGCCACAGGTGGATATCAGCACAGGAATGGCCATTGAAGGGATGTGCTACGCCAGGGTAAGGCTCCTTAGGACAGGAGACCATGAAGTTTCCAACAGTCCTAGTCAGTACCTGAACTGCTGCAGCTGTAGTTCAGAATGGCCCTTGTGTGAGGTGCCCATGGCAGTAATGCGACCTCTGTGAGTTGCAGTGTGCTGCTGTGTCCTGCTCACGTTGTTTGAGCAGTGGTATGCATTCCTTTCTCCCCAGGTTATTCCCACACGGGACAGACAGGAAGGGATGGCAGCTTTCATTGAGAAGAGGCAGCCAAGATATACAGGAGAGTGAAGGCCCCATTCAGATGGCCGTTAACCTTATGATGGCTCATCTCAGTGATACTTGTGCTGTTGTAAATGTGAGAGACGATTTTATTGAATTGTTTGCTTTGTGGTACACCTTGTTTTCTTTGCCATTATAGTGGAATACATTACTGCTGTGTGCCAGAGGCTTATTGTAATTTTAAGGAGTCTTTAAACCTTGTCTCAGCATCTTTTTTTTTTTCCCCCCCTAGGCCAAGCCAAGGGTGTGTGTATTTTTTGTATTTTTACTGGTAAGATTCCATGATACAACAGCAGGTACACGTGTGAATGTGAAGGGTGATTCAGGACCACGTGCCTCTGCCCTGTATGTTCTGAGCTAACATTCTGTTCTTATTCCCTCAACCATGTGCACTAAATATAATATATATTGCAAGTACAAGGCTTGACTCAACTGAATAAATACAAGTGCTGTAACAGGACAGGTTACAGCATCAACAGGTACGTATTCTTGCTAGCTGCTAGAACAGGTGACCAAACAAGGTGCATTGTAGACACATTCAGTGACATACAGCTTACACCCAGTTAGCAGTGGTTTACATTCTTTATTTCTTAATCAAACCTTGCATAAATCATTTCACTTAGCAGCAAAATGTAAGTCGGAGGTTCATGACAATTCCAATGTCAAGGTTTGTGGTCTAAATAACACGCCACTCAGTGAAATGTTCATTGAATGAAATCCAATAAGCATAATTTCATATTCATGTTTCAAAGGGAAGAAACATGCAAATTGGGTTAGCTCAGACATTGTTCTTTGCTGAATCTCATAATACACAACCCCCCATTTATATATTTTTACAAACAACTGAAACCTGGATTTATACAAAAATGTTAGAACATTTCATGCTGTAGATTTTAGCTTCTCTACACTCAAGTGAAAGAAATGCTGGAACTCGACCGCTATTTAACTGTCTATTGCCTCATGTAGGATTTGGTACAAGCAGCAAATAAAATTTTATGTCAAAAGTGAGTTATTGTAACTTGCCTAATAGGCATTTAATTTCTTCTGTCATTTGAGCCATGTACTGTATGGGTAACAGTTTGAGCAATGATTATGTTCAGTACACATGTAAACCTTCCATTTAAATTACAGTGGAGTGCAAGCAGCATATGTCAGCTTTACCTTTAATTTCATCTCAAACTGAACTGTATGTTTTCACAATGTAGTTTTAGAAACCTGCTTATCTTTGACTTTCTTATTTTACTTCCACATCAATTTAAAAGCATTATACTGACCTCTCAGTAATATTAAAAACCTAACAATGCCTGCTTTTCAATAATACCAAAGTACTTTCCATTTAATTAAAGCCTTCAATTTCCAGAAAATCTAAATGGAAAGATTACAATATTTTCCTATGTTGTACCTCTAAGTGGACACTCCTGACTTGATTAAAATTTTAGATGGAGCTGACAGCAATTATGAAATGCAACAGGACTGGAACAGATGTAACAGACTGGAACAGATGCTGAATCCATTATCTTCGGAGTTAACCAGAGTCTAAATTATTAGTTTATGTTTCCTGCTTATACTCCGCAAAGGCATGTTTATTTAATTTCTGACTTTAATAAATGTTGTTCAATACAACGCATGAAGTCAGTCAAACAGTAAATTTTATCTGCAGCAGTAGCTGCATTACAAAAAAAAAAAAAAAAAAAACAAAACGTTACCATCATTAATTTACATGCTGTTGGACGTACCAAGATTGTATATATAAAATGCAACAATCGAGCACCAAACCCACAAAGAAATAACTTTCAACAAATTACAGAAATATATATCTTAAAAAAAAAAACATCTTTATATACACATTTCCAATTGTATTTTTATTTATTGCCTTAAGTCCATAAGGAACAGCATCTACCTTAGGCTTTTTCCAGAGCGCCACTAAAAAGGAAATCACATTATGACATACAAGCATGCCTTCAAGCATACACTATCATGCACACTTAACACAGCATAGCTCTGAAGGTATGGACAATTTTGTTTAAGCCTGTGGACTTGATAAGGCCATACAGAAATGAAAAATACCTTTACATTTCTCTGTGCGCTTTGTGAGACAAACACTTCATAATTTAGTTCTGTGAGTAATGAAGTAATCTTAAAAAAAAAAAAAAAGAAACTATACAACGTGAAGCCAACATAAATAATGTCCCATCTTCCCCATGAAACTCCGCAGGCTGTTGTCCTCTAGTGGTGGTTTAAGGTAGCAGTAAAGAGATTCTTCCTCTTCAATGACAAAAAAAAAAGCCACTTAATCCACTAACTTCACCTTGCACCATTTGCAAATATAGGCATACACACGCAAGCACACACGTCTGCTCTCTCACACTCACACACACTTCTCCAGTTCTGACGACTACACTCCAACTCAAAAGAGAGTAATCAATAATCATGGAGACACCTCATGGAATATCCTTTTCTGTAAAAAGAAAGGAGGAAAAAAAAAAAAAAAAAACCATATCAAAAAGTGCCAGAAGAGTGAGGATGTGAATTATTACACACACGCGCGCACACATTAGGGCTGTCAATAGATTGAAATATTTAATACTGATTAATCACATGACTTTCTATAGTTAATCATAAATTGCTTTTTTTTTTTAATAAATTCAAAATTTACAGTGAAGGAATATTTTTCTAAGTGTTAATATTCTGGCCAATGTGGAAGTTGGCAAGAGATGACTGCTTTATGCAAATGGATGCATTTATTAGAAATCAATTAACACAAAACAATAGCAAAGATTGTCCAAAGGTTCTCAGAAACCCTCAGGCAGAACACTTAACCTTTTAAAATTATGATAAAATAACTTAAGGCAAACTCAAGCCCAACAGCATATCGGCACATTGACCTCCTAATTTCATTACTTTGTCATACGTGTAAGTACAGATCTCATACTAGAACCTTGGCACGTCTAAACTATCTTAGACAATGTAGTGAATCCCCAGTTTTTTAATTAATTAACAAAACAATTTAAATATTCCAGGAACCCCATAGGTCCATTATTTATCAATATGCACATATCACATTCCAAGACATGATACATCTCTCAACAATAAGTGCACTAAGTATACTGGCCATCTAAATTTTTCAACGATTACTCCCTGGATCCCTCACGCTTCACACACACAGCAAATCACACACAGAATTGTGTTCCACCTCACATGGGGAAAAGGTCTGTACATCACTTCCTTTTGTTCTCTGACCTCAAATTTATAAATATATTGTTGACCAACCATTGTTATATCCAAAACGTGCATTACAAAAGCTGTTACATCATTTTAATGGGCACTTACAAATATGAATGAAACTGCTGTTTCAGTTTTTACCAAGGATCCAACGTGATGTTACATTACAAATTAGACGTGTCTCAAAGTCATATTTATTTAATTTTAAAAAGTGATTTTAAGTCTAAACTAAACTTTATTTTTGTAAGTTCTGTATAATCTTTTCATTTACTGCAAAACAAGCATGACTTACTGCTAAATAACACCTAACACACACTATATATATATTCAGAACACTGACTAAATTAACACAGAAACATTTGTTGCAGATTAGTATTAGTCTCTGACAGCAACTACAAATGGTAATACTTTAACTTTGCAGCTTTGTCAAGCGCATCTTTCTCCCTGGCTCACCTCTGTGTGTGTCCTGATGCCGCTGGCACTGCTGAGTGGGCTGGGGGGCCAGCTGACCCGTGCGGGTTCGGTGCCGCTCCAGGCTCTCCAGGATGCTCTCAGCCAGCCTCCTGACATCACTGTGGGTGTCAGGGTGCGTCCTCACTGTCTCCAACCGCTGCAGACCGCCCTCTTCCAGCAGCATGCTGCAGTAGCGGGATGCTGACAGGGATAGCTGTGCTGTCACACTACCCAGTCAACCAATAAGCACCCCCCACCCCCTTATATCTATGCAGAATGCTCCTCACCATTCTTGCTGCACACATGCTGCATGGCCCAGGCAGCCCACAACTGTACGCCGGCCGTCTGGAAGCACTCCAGTAAGGGGAAGAATGGGTTGAAGGACCTGAAAGAACGGGAAAGCGAGAGACAGGGAACATACTTAACATCTGCCTCCGACAACAGTGCTTAGTCCACACCCGAGTAAAATGCAAAAAGTTCTTCTTGAAGTTTGCAGTACTTTTCCTGATGTATTAAAGTATAAACTGTTGTATACTGTACATTTTCAATAAGGTGAACATTTCTACTGCAACAAAGATATCGTATTACAATAAATTGGATGTGTGAATTTGCATAGTACAGTCAGAATGTACGCATGTTTCAACCATTGACAATATTAAGAAAAATCACATAAGAATATTTTACTTAAAGAGCTTTTTGACCACACCAGGTATCAAATTTTGATACTTAATAATAATAATAATAATAATAATAAAATGATAAAAGTAATAATAAAACAACAACAACCCAGTCCTTGCAAGCCGTTTCTCAGCTAGGCGCATCAACTGTAACATCTTCAGCGAAGAACCATGGATTGCTGATGGACAATAATCTGACACTCTCCAAACACATCGTTACAGTCTCTGACAACATCAGGAAGATCAGACCATTTCTAACAGATCATTCACCCCAGCTCCTGGTCCAAGCATTAGTCATCTCAAGATTAGACTACTGCAACTCACTCCTGGCTGGGCTCCCAGCCTCTGCGATGCAGCCTCTTCAGAGGATTCAGACTGCTGAGGCCCGTTGTCTTCAACCTTCCCAAACAGATGCACGTTACTCTGCTTCTCATCTCCCTTTGTTGACTTTTGGTCTAGGCTTGAATCAAGAACAAGATCCTCATCCTTACTTTCAAGTCCATAAACTGGACTGCTCTAAGCTACCGTCAAGTCCCAAATCAAGACCTACGTCCCCTCCCACGCTCTATGGTCTGCCAGTGGAAAGAGACTGGTTGCACCCCTGCTGAAGAATGGTCTACCTAGGCTCTTCTCATCTCTGGTCTCTAAATGGTGGAATGAGCTGCCCCTTGCTTCGAGATCTTCACCATCTCTGTCCACGTTCCGTAAGCAGCTGAAGACTCATCTATTTAGGGAACACCTCCAATCTTGAACTTCATCTTCATCAATTCTGTTTCTTTATTGCTTCAATGTTTAAACTGCTACTTGCTTATCCATTGCGCTATTGCCAAATTTAACTTGTGTTATTAATATTTAACTCTTTGCCGTATTAGTTGATTTGGACTCCGACCAAACGTGCAGTATCTATATTACAATATAGACATGTCTTAAGTACGGTTTCTCAGTAGAGGCGCATTATTATTATTTATTTTTTTATATTTGAGCCCTTTATGATTTATGGTGTTAAAACCACAGGTGTTTCTAATCAGTTAAAGTAAAGAGAATTAAAGCTACAAATCTTAATGATGTGTTTCAGCATGGGAATAACAAATGTGATTCTAAATACTTGCGTCACAGTTTTACAGAATAACTTTAATGGAAGTTAATCATGCCATGTTTTCACTGCCCTTTTGGATTACGTTTATTTTCAATGTGTGCCAGGTTAAAATATTTAATTATTAAGGGCAGAACATATACTTTTGTTTTAAATTTCACTCTGGGATAGAGAAAGATGATGTCCTTTGGCTCTAGCACTAATTTTTCACACCAGTGGATAAGAACACAAGTGTACTTTACCAAACGTTTGGTACCTGGTGCGGTGGAAAAAGCTTTACTGTACTTAAGCATTTACTCAGCTACCCACGTGTAATGCAAAATACTCTCCATTACTGCACCACATCCAATATGAAGAACTATTATGAAATTCATGAAACACATATGAAGCCTGTCACTTTCAAACTGTTCAGTATTGTTTAACCATCCTAACTATTACAGGTTCCAGACACTCATGCATGAGAGTATCCATATGTATTCTATTTTTCCTGTAACTTACCTGTAGGCCACCATCTCACACTCGGGCGTGGGCCACTTCAGAATGGCAGCGTGCTAGAAGACACACAGCCACAGATGAGTCAGCTTCAAAACAGAATGGGAGAGCATACACAAAACCATCAAGGGAAAAAAATCCATTTAAATAGACACACCAGCTGCTCCAGCAACACGGTACGTAGAGAGAGTCCCAGCGTCCATACTGCTTCGCCTCTTGAAGTCAGGTGGGCCAAGATTCCTGCTGCGAAGTAGCTGACCTCCACCTCGGGGCTGTGCAGGAGGCTGCGGATGTGATCCAGGAAGCCCTGCACCATCAGCTCCGAGTGCAGCTCACCCACCTCCGCTATGTTGTTCTGGAACACAGAACAAGGCCTTGTGATTCACATGTACTGCTGGGGAAACCTGTATTAGCACACGCCTCCACAGCTAACACCCACAAGTGCTCACTCTGTGTCTGAGACACACAGTGAATAACACTGTCCAGTGATCATTCACACTGGCAACATCTTGTGCAGATTTATTTATAAATCTTATCTACAGATCCAAAAATAAATAAACAAACAAATAATCTGGTTTTTCCCCACTCATGTAGTACAACTCACCAAAAGCCCCAACACCTTCTGCTGTATAGAAGACTCTGAAGGGAAGGACTGCAAAAGAGAAAAAATGTTACCTTTTTACAATTGAAATGAATATGAATTTGTGCATGTGTGTGCCCGTGCACGCGTGCTGTACCTCCAGCACTTTTATAAACAGCTCTAGACCCTGGTTCTCAATGAAGTTGCGACAAGTGGTAGGCGACTCATCGGTGAGGTTCCACAGCGCGCTCAATGTGAATTTGAGCGTGGCGTCCACCGTGCCCTGGGCTGTCTTCTGACACACTATATGCAGAAGTTGCTGTGGACAGAGAAGAATGAGCTCACACCATGGTTACTCTTCTCAGCACACCAAATGTCTTTATCAGGATGCCTTCCACACATGCACCTCTGCCTCACCTTCACAATGGACAGCTCCGTACTCAGCTTGGCCGTCTGCTCTGTGGACAGCTGCAAAGACAGGAACAACAAGATCGCCCCAGACAGTAAGGTTAACAATGGTGGGATGTAATCAGCCTATAATACCCATTAAAGGTGCCAAATGAATTAAGTTGCATGGCTTATATGGTAGGCAAATAGGTTACTGGTTTATGGCTTATGTGGTAGGCAAACAAGTTATTCTGAACTGAAAATGCAGCTGAAGTAATGCTTGGGTTTCCTCAGTGTCATTGTGATGCCTTAGCTAAAGGCTACAGTACACAGATATTCCTTGGAATGAGATGTGTACCTCCACACCTCTATGGCTGCTCTAACAATCACATCTTTACTACGGCCACAGACCCGTTCTCCCGGTGGTCAGCTCCAGCCACACACATCCTCCTGTCTCACCTTGGCAGCCAGTATGGAAATAATGGCCACTGCCATCCTCTGCATGTTCTGGTCCTCGTGGTTACACAGCCACTGCATGACCAGCTTCGTTGCTTCAAATCTGAAATGCAAGTATTTGGATACAAAGGAAGGAAAAAGGCATTCACATATTTGAATGTGCAATGACTCAGAAGCTTCATTGTGACATCACACTCCAGATTCAGAATGCCTTTTGACAAGTTGCTACAAGCGACTGCGCTTCACGTGGACGAGCAAAGATGTGGAATCGAGGTGGACACACCTGTTGAACGGGACTTCCTGCAGTATGCGATCGCTGCAAAGGGACAGCAGGCAGTTCTTCTGTAACTGGAAACAGAAAACCTAGGCTGAAGCCACACACAGTGGAAGACCTCTTCTCCTTCCTCATTTCTGACAGAAGTAACCTTTAAAACACAATTATACTGGTGCCCGTGCTTGACTGGACAGGCATAAAGAAACAAGGGTAACAAACCAGAACACTGTAAATTATAAAGAAATAGTATTAAAAATTGATTATATATAAGGAAAAGGGGGACTGCATACTCAAGGACTTTTGTTTAAACCCAGAGGGAATGCAGAGCAGAGCTGGCAGAGATGAGTACCTGCTGGTGGTTGGGGAAGTTCCTCATGGCCTCCAGCAGAAGCTGGGTGACAGTCCCCAGCAGGTGGACAGGCATGCCCGCCGCCAGGTCCTGCTTCGTCAAGTTGAAGACACAAGCACTGGCAGCCAGCTGGACGTGCAGCGTCACGGGATGGTTCTGCATGCCCAAGACCACCAGCTGGCATGCAGAGGGAGGCTCCTGTCATGTCACGCGCACAGCACGCAGGGTTGCATGGAAGCAGTAATAGCGATGCTCTTGTGGTTTTACCTTGAGGATATCTGGCCGCGGTTTCTCCATCATGTGGGTATGGTTGAAGAGGTGGAAAAGGGCCTCCCGGACAAAGCACTCGCGCTCACTGTACCTCCTCAGGGCTTCACAGATTTGTGTCTCATTTGCCTCACCTGTCACCTGGGGGTAACGCACAGCCAGAGAGACACAGACAGACAGCCAGAGAGACACAGACAGACAGCCAGAGAGACACAGACAGACAGCCAGAGAGACACAGAAACACTTCGCTTAATGTTCAGCAAACCTTGTCATAAATAAAAAAAATTATATATATAGACTTTCAAACTGGCAAATGATCAGTTAAATTAAGATCGCTACTTACATTTACTTCAGCTGAGACATTTCACAAAATGTAATTTATTAACCCATTTTTAACCCAATGACTGGATATTTTTACTAGAGTATTACAAGTTCCCAAAGCAAACTAACTCTGTGTGTGTGTGTGTTTGTGTGTGTGTGTGTGTGTGTGTGTGTGTGTGTGCATGCACCCACTTGGAACCTCTCACTGTTAAAATACACACTGGGTCACGTTCGCATGCTTCCTTCGCTCACCTTCAGACTGCCCTCTCCAGACAGGAAGTCAGAGAATCCTGCATCAGTGGCCAACAGCCCCATAAAGGACATGCCAGGTCTCTGCTCCACAAAGGCTTTGACTGCCGCATCCGTCACTTGTTTGCGCCCGGACACGTCCAAGGACGCCAAGCGAGGCAGGATGCCAGGCTGCTCCAGCAGCTGTCGGGCCACGTCCGAAGTGAACTGCTTGTCGTCTGAGATGTCCAGGTGCTGCAGGCCATCGAGCTGGCTGAGTACGAAGAGCAGCTGGGCGGTGGTCATCTCAAGGCGCTTCAGCTGGTGCATGGTGAGGTAGCGTAGGCGAGCTCTGCAGCTCAGCAGGGGCGTCAGATTTGTGACAGACGTGTTGGAGATGTCGAGACTCTCGAGGCGGGGCAGGGTGCACACATCAGCCAGGCCAGAGTCGTAGAAGTCCACATTAGCCACGCTGAGTGAGCGCAGGCCCTGAAGGGAGCTGAAACAGCGCCGGTTGGGCTCCTCCAGTGACATGGTCAGGCCGTTCAGCACTAGTCGCTGGAGGCTTTCCTGGCACTCTTTGTTGCATGCCAGGCCACGTAGGATGTCAGCGATGGTCAGGTCAGCATTGACCTTCGCTGTGTCCAGCTCCAGCAAGCGGTGCGGACAGAGGGCACGCCGGAAAGCTTCAGCCGAGATGCGGGCAGTGCGGATGCAAGCCCGCCGCAACCGAAGGTACTCGCAGCTGCGAAAGATGCCCACTGTGCTGTCATTCAGCAGGCCTACAACAACACAGAAACCTTAGCTCACAGCTTCCACACCATAAATAATGATGGATTCAAACAATACAGCTGAAAATTAGACGTTGCTTATTGTGAGAAACTTAGGGGACAGGCTAGCCAGTTAATACTTCTACAGCCCACTTCTCTACGATGAAACCCAAAAATGACCACTGTGAGAGAAGAGTGAAAACAACACACTTCCAGCCACGATGGGATAGGTGACAGGCTGCTCACTCACCCTCAGTTGCCATTCTGCACAGAAGCTGATCAGCAAGCTCCTGAGGGAAAATTACAGACTCGCGCAAACACAGGGATCCATCAGCGTGCTTCACACAGAAACGCTCCAGGTTTCGGCTCACGTGTGACAGACATAAGTCTGTCAAAGGTGCTGGAGATGCCTCATCCTGAAATAAGCGACAAACAAATCCACATCTTATTATCTATTCACCCCAACCCCCACATCTGGGTACCCTGTGGTACATGTTGGTACTCAGGAGAAAAAAAAAAAAAAAAAAAAAAAAAATTGTTGAAAAACATGCATACAAAAAAAAATGAATTAGCAAATTTTGTTGATAATATGCGGGGCAGTTATATAAATATAT
>JABJVR010000029.1:8467460-8479343 GCA_025773905.1 Chitala chitala
GTGTGTGTGTGTGTGTGTGTGTGAGAGAGTGAAGTTGTGTGCGTGCTCGTCTTTTTGTTAAACCCCCCCACCCCCCTTTACCTTCAGAGCTGAGGTTGACAGGTGGTGGGGGGAAGCCAAAGGGGCTGATCGTAGGGGGGGGGTCTTTTCGGGACCCGCGGGGGAAGGCGCGGTTGTGGTTCCTCTGGATCTCATTGTTGAAGTGGCTGTTAATGGGAATGTGCTCTGGAACCACCTGCACCAGTGGCGGCACCACAGGAGGGTCGTGCCGGTTGAAGGTGCGCAGGCACTGTGCCTCCAGCGCGTTAATGAGCACCGACTGGTTGTTGACTAGGCTGGCCAGCGCTGCGAAGCGCAGCTCCAGCTCCTTGTAGCGCGCGGCCAGGCGCAGCATCTCGGCCGTCGCGTTGAGCACGCGGTTCTCCAGCTGCGCCAGCTCCAGCGAGTTGTCGCGCTTACGGATGATCTCGTGCAGCAGCTGCATGTAGAGCTGCGTGACGCGCGAGTTCATGTTGCGGCTCTCCTTGCGCAGCAGCTTCATCTCGTTCACCATGTTGCCGTCCACGTCCACCACGAGCTGCAGCATGTCGATCTCGCGCCGTTGCTTGGCCAGCACCTCGCGGACCTCGGCCAGGTCCATACGCGTCACCCGGTCCTTGTCGGGTTCCGGCCCCGTCGAGCTGGCGCAGATCGGGCCCGTGATCTTGTGCTGCGGGATGAGGAAGGTGTACGAGCACTTCTTCTCATCGTCCTCGTTGGCTGCTCTCCGTCTCCGTGACACTGATTTAGTTGACTGGCAGCATGCCAGTTCCCACGTGGAGAGACACAGCAGTGCGCACAGGCTCCACACCTCTGGCCTCATGGTTAAATGTCCTCTCCTGGTGTGCCTTGTGTGCAGCGTGACAGGGAATGGGTGCCTTCAGGGATAACCTGAAACGAAGAACACAGTCTTCCATCATTCTCAACTCAGTCTTCCATCATTCTCAACTTCACTCATAGAGAAGTTAGTCTTTAGTAATGCATAATCTGAAAATCATTACTGTTTTTTTGTGTAGTTACCAGTAATTTGAATTTGAGTGTTTTTCGTTATCCTGTTTTTCCTAGAAATATCATGTTTAGTAGTAAATACATTTTCATGTTACAAAAGTGCACATCATTAATGTAGGGAACTGCCGGTTATTTATGAACCACTCTCAGATATGCATTCATGAAAAGGTAGTATGATATTTATTTGAAATATGAGCATGAAAGAATGTTTTTATTAGGTTTATTTTTAGGACCCGCTGTACACATATTCTCTGTGTATAGTTTAGTGCATACATGTGAAGACTGTTAGTTTTCACAAGATTTGTTTTTATAGATTTTTTTAATTTTTTTTTTCCCCCTCCACACTCTAATTTTGGTATCTGTCTTGTTTGTTCTGGATGCTGTGTTGTCTTCTGTACAAATCCTCATGAAATGTGACAAAAGACCGATATGAATCCTAGCCACATTGTTGGGCAGACATGTTAACCATTATATGCTGGGACAAACAACACTAGTGACAAACATCAGTTGTTTCAGCGAACCGGGCACATGGTACAGGTGTGTTTATAGGGCAGCACAATTCATTCACCGGTCCCTACTCCAGTACTGATGTAACAGCTGTGGTATTTCACATCTGAGAACGAGGCCTGAGCTTTAAGTAGTTACAAGAGTCTGCTGAATGAAGTTCAACATGGGTGTCTCAAACTTCTCACTGGAAAGCCTGTTTTTTCTACTTAAAAAAAGACAGTTTGGCAAAGCTATTGGAGCGAACACTAAAACCCTTTGTGACTGATGTTGCACGGTCAAAACCGGACAATGAGAATGACAAGGAATAGAGGCAATGAAATCAGCGTACCATGTCCCATCTTTGAATTCCCACCCCTGTTATTATGGTCCTTTGAATAGCACAGTGGGAGTTCAGCTTAACTAAGGGTTATTAAAGTCACCTCTATTTGGTTTCTGCTTTTAACATGAGTTGTATCCTTTGGTTTATGTAATGCATGGGGAGTTGTATTTTAACTAGGTTGACAGAACGTTACTGTGGACTAACATAAAGCCACATAAAGCCGTTACAACCTTTACCCCAAATGTCCTCTTCTGGCTTTGAGGTGCCCGCACATTAAGTTTCCTTACGAGAAGATAAACAGATTATTTTTCTGTGACTTTGCTGGCTTTGAACGTTGACTTTGAACCAGGCGTGATGTGATGTTGAATGTGGCAGTGGCCTAAGCCTGTAGAATTTACAACTACTTTCCTTCATCAGAAGTGGTTGGGCATGGCTTTGTGGTGAGGGTCTGGCAATGTCTCTCCTAATTTGTGCTTTCTTTACTGCATGGTGTCATGGTATGCTTTGCCTGATTTGGATTTAACGAAGGCAGATACAGCATGCAGTGCGCAAACGTGTTGGAATTTTTATTTAAACAACTATAGGGGTCTGTAAGCTTGAGATAAATATTCTGACAGGATCTAATAATAGCAAGGGGTAATATTAGTAAGGACGCGCTACATTCTAAATTTACTCAATTAAAAGAGCATGCTGAAAATGAGGGAAAGTTCTTGTTACTGCATTTCATAAGTATGAAGGAATGTTTTATTACTTAAGATGAGTAGTGGTTAGAAATCCTCAAACAGTGCCGGTTGTTAGAAAAACATTTGTTCGAAAGTCCCAGAACGTCTTGAGAATTCAGTTATCAATTATGTCAACATGGACTTGTGTTCATTTAATATCTGGTATCACACTGTCTTGTATACCGTTTAGCATATTTTATGTTGTCACCATATTTTTCCTGAAATTAATAAGCGATTGTTATATAATTAATAGAAATGTATGTTCAGGTTCTTTAAAAAATTTTGCTGAGTGCGGTTCTCAGTCTTGAAATTTCCCACATCTGGCTTTCAGATTTCCACTAGATGAGTCCAAACATCTCGACACACAAAACACATTTATCACTTTCTTAAAGAAGGAACTGAGTGGAAATGCTGGCATTGTGCTACACCTCTGTGTTAATGCATTTCAAACACGGAATCCTCCATGTCAGGCTATTCCTTATTCAGTATTAAAACACGTACCATTTATCATAATGCTGCGTTTGCTTTCCTGCCTGTATGTGTGTAAACACCTAAGTCTGCTGAGCAATATCAGGTAAGTCCCATTTCTTCAAGGGAACTTTTATATTTTTAACGTGGCTCAGGTATAGCTTATCAATGGTGTAGATAACCTCACCAATTGTACAAAGCCACAGCTTGCACTTCTGAAATGAGCAGAAGGAAATGTGTGTATAAAGAAGAGGTTAAGCCATTCCTGATTCCCTGCCCTGTTTAAAATTGGCAGATCTGGAAAAGGGAGCTGGCAGGTTCGTTCGCAGGATGGCTTTACTGTGAATTTATGAAGCACTACGAGGCTCCATTAAAGCTAGAACTGGTGAATGAAAGAGGAGGAGGTGAAGAGGAAATGTGACTTTGAAACGCGTCATTACTCTGAGTGGCTGGTCTGCTCTTTAAGAAGTTCAGACCTAAGTGTGAAGGACCATTAAATGGAGAGAAGGACCCGTGCCCCAACTGCCTAAGAGCTGTCATTAAAGATTTTACCTAAAACATACATTTGGTTTTTAGTTGCTCCTCAAGGCCTCTCCTGGATCTGTTGGCTCTTTTTTTTAAGCCCCAGCCTGAATTGGTGCCTGTTGATCCACCTTTTGATCCTCGACTGTGCGCACAGTCTGTGGTCTGTGTGGGTCTGCTCAGGATAAGCTCACGTTATAATTAGAGCTGGTATCACAGACCAAAGGAGGTAGAGCGGGGGTGTAGCCAAGCTCCCCTTGGTCAACCACCCTCACTGGCTGTAACTGCACTGGAACAGACTCCCTCTTCACAGCTACACGGTTGCCCTTTCGGAGGTATAATAGATCCGCCTCTGTGCAATTCATTCACGAGGCCTTATATCTGTGCCCCCTAGAGTCCTATTTTACATGTTCAGATGTGCTTAATAAGCGCTTCCATTGGCATGGTTCCATTGTCAATAAAAAAAAAAAAAAAAAAAAACAAAAACTTGCACTTCTGAACAAGGCTGAAGAGTCTATTGAAAATCTTTACTGTTTGCTTCAATACAAATATAGCTCTAACTTTCTCACCACAGGCAAACTGATATAACCGTCTTCAGCTGTCTGTATTGACATATCCAACTTACTGTCTGTGAATTACTTTTTGTGTTCAAAGTCTTCTTAATATTAAGTATAATTTTTGAAATACTGAATTCACCTGTTGTACAGGTTTATATTTGTACACTTTGGGATTTTAAATTACTTTCTCAAGATGTTCTACAGCAGCTGAGTATAACTGTAGAAAACGGCAAGTTCACTTCAGTACAAGAATGAAAAGGCAGTAAGGAAATGCTTAACAGGGAGCCTGTGTTTTGTCAGGTACGTAGTTGGATGTGACTGCAGTGAGCCTTCAGTGTCTAATCTGCAAAATAATCATGTGTACTTTGTGTTGGAAGGGAGATGTGAAAACCTGTATCCCTCTAGTGAATGTTACTTTCCAGCACATGTTTCCAATTAGCCAAATGCAGAGGACCTTTTTCTGCCCCAAAATGAAGATGAGAAACGGTTTGGCCTCATTCTTTGCTGTGATAGATGGCTGCAAGCTTTGAGATTTTGTCTACAAGTTTTTTTTTTTTTTTTTTTTTTTTTTCTTGAAAAGCTGAACAGATCCATTACTGAAATGTGGATAGTTACTTCTGAAAAATCACCTGTAAATTATGCATACTTCTGATCAGTTTTTATTTTAGACAAGCAAGAGCCAATTCAGCATCTTTATTTACATGTTTGATGTAGAATTATCTACACTGTCACAGATACAGTGACTTTAAGGTCCTGAGAAGTGTGTTCTGTATGCTACAGTGCTGAACTGTGTTTACACATAGTTGGTGATGAGTGTGTGTGTGAGTGAGTAAGAGAGAGACAGACAGCGAGAGGGAGATATGCAGCATTGCTCACAGACAGAAAGAAATATTCCTAATATCTAACATCTGTACTGGTCAACGAGAGGGAAGAGTACTTGCATCCTTTCAGACACTTATACAGACAGGTTATGGCCTTTTTCTAGAGAGCCTGAGGCACTGTGAAGGTTAACCCTAAAAGGGGCCTCTGTTCAGGTAGATTGTATCATGTTTTATGCAGTTTTACTAGCCGTGTTTGTTTTAGCTCATACATCCTTGAATAATGTGCTTAGCTGCACATAAGTTGTCTCAGTCTATCACAGGCTATTAAAATTATATAGCAGTGGGACCTGACTGTTTTTGGAACGCTTAATCTCTATTTCTTCTCCACTTTAATGTAAAGATCTTTGCAGAGGGTTTAAGAGATTTATGTAGCAGCTGTGCTAGGATTTTGGGCACCATTTGGCACCACATTTAATCAGTGTACTCCTGTTCACAATGTGTTTATAAATGTCTTTATATGCTTGTGATTTTTGTCTTGTTAAAAATAGTTGTGGTCACCATGACGGGTATAAGAAATTTGATTTTTCAGCTTTTCTGTTACAGCTTTTTTTTTCCCCCTCAATTCTGTACCTCCAATTTCAGCATCTTTTTTTTCTCTACGTAAAAACACAGCTTTGTCAAAACAAATCCTTCATCAGTTTAATTTAGAGACAGACCAGTTTAGCTGCCAGAATTAAACCCACCTAATGTGTACTAAAGCAATAGCTTCGCTGTTACTGTCATAATTTTTCCACTGTTTTCTTTTCCAGCTGGTGTTTACATTTGGAGCTCTTCGAACAGAACATTCATGATTGATGCATTGAGCAAATTATATTTTCCAGTTACAGGAGCGAAGTTTCTCATTCAATGATTTGTGAAGACAAGAAGAACATGAAAATATCCTTGCTAGTTTAAAGGACATAGACCTTTTCCCTCAGACAAACCTTCTGTTCTGAAAAACATTCACAAAGTTTTTCAGTCCCAGTGGTGAACAGGGGAAAAAATGCAATATCCTTCCATGTGGTTATGATAGTAGATACTTTATGTCTGTGAGTAAATATCATAAATTTTTTCATGGCCAAGGTTCAGATCATTTTTGTTAATTCTTCTAGGGTATAAAGACAACCCACCAACCAGCTCTGATTAGTTAATTTTTTTTTCCTGGCGGTCACATTGTTGCATAGTGCTCCAGACTTCAGGGAAGACTGCCCTGTCACAGACGGTTTTTAGAAGCTTCTCATGAACTATTGCAGCTGTGCACAGACCAAGCGTCAGAGTCAGAGAGAAGATGGAGCAGAAGTGCAGAGGGTGGGAGAGCAGGCAGGCGGGTGGGCAAATAAGTGAGGGGGGGGGAGTACGCACCTCTCCTGGTTGAGAACGGATGAGTCCGGCGACAACCTTCACGCCGCTTCTCTCGGCCGGACAGGCGCTGGTTGCATGCTGTCACTAGGTCGTCCTCTGAGCTGTGCTTGCTGGTATCCTGTTAGCTGCGGCCAGTGTCGGGGCCTGCTGGTCTGTCTTGTCTTGTCGCAAAAGAGCTGCGGTTATGGCATGGCTGTGGGGTTCCACATGCACCGACCGGACTGAGCTGCTGTCGGCTGATAGCTTATGTTTTTTATTTTTTAAATTTCTCTCTCCCCCCCCCCAACACACAAAGGTTGGGAGGGGAGTATGGTGGGGGCGGTATTCTCTTATGGTCACAGCTGTTCAGCCCACTTCTGATGTCACACATACTAAGGAGGAGATAAAATAACAGAACTGCTCCTAAAGTTTCACATCCCTAAGAAAAAAAAAAAGACTTGATCTTTTTTTCAGAAAGAAAGAAAAGGGGTGGATGGACACACTTGTACAAGGAAGGCCTGTGTGAAAGTGAGGGCGTGTGGACAGAAGGGACTGTTTTCTTTTAGGGGGTGTTTTCATGTAGTGCCCTTTCCAGGTCACAACTGGTGTCATGCTGCTGTTTTAATGCCTGGAAACCGCAGGCTTCATTTAATGCTTTCTCTTGTATGGAGACGTACATGTTTACGTCGATAGTGGCATGCATTTTGAGGGAAGTCGCTTGAGAGATTTTGAAACGGCGCCTTTTAAAAGCTTTCCTTCTGTTTTAAAGTGAGTTTATGTTTGCAGTTTAAATGATTAGTGTTTTCTTTTACCCAGTGGTCTGTGTGTTGCTGGCTGAGCCATGCTTTCAGTGCTTTTTATCACAAAGAACTAGAGCGTATGCTTTTGTCTTGCTCCTTGTTCTGGAGGTTTGTGTGACAGCCATCTTTTTGGTCCGCTGGTCAAGCTTGTGTACAGTATTTTGTCATGAAGGGATCTTCACCTCTGGCTGTTATGCGTCTGCTTCCACGTCCAGCAGGAGGGGTGTTAAGTGGGAAAGGAGTACGTTGATGTTTGCTATGTCACCCACCCGAGATCTCTTAAAGCTGCAGGCTTTGTGATTTCTTGAAGACAAAAAAAAAAAAATGCTGCATTTCTAATATGCTGTAGAAGTGATGGCTATATCCTTGGAAATTGCAGATTAATTGATGGGACAAAGTCATTTTTTTTTTCAAAAATCAGTATTGCTGGTAGTAAAGGAATATTCAACTAATGGCCTTTTAAGATCCTTTAATGTTTAATCTCTCCCCTTACTGTTCATATTTTTAGATTGTGCCTCTTATTAGAGATATCGGTAGACACCCTCTTTTGTCAAAGCATGTCTACTTTTCTTTGAGTCTGTACTGGAACAGCAAGCATGAGAAGCGATGTTTGTTTTCTGTATGACAATCTGTAAACGATGAACTATCGGTATTCATAAAACTGTGAGGAGGATATCCTCTAATGTCACTAAGGGCAGTTTTGCACTGCAGTGAAAACTAGAACTTTTGGTATTACAAAAATGGAGCTGCGCTTTTCCATCGATCTCTGGTGCAGTACCAAAGGTTCGAATTCCTGTTTCTGCAGTTACCTGGTCAACTGTGTGACTGAAGGATAATTGAGGGTGGGGCTTGCAAAAATGTCTGTTGCTGATTAATTACGCAGCCTGCCTTGCAAACACAAACACAACTGCCACATAACATTCTGAGTTTGTAACTACACTTTCTCAAGATCATTGACAACAGATGAAAAACAAATAAGAACTCGAACCCAGACTACCTTTGGGTTTGGAAAGTTCCTGTTAATTCCTGTTTTCAAACATGCAGTGAAAAAGTGCCTTAACACTTGCCCAGACACACACTCCCCTTATTAGGACTTGGATGTTTTGTTGTCCATTTCACATTGTTTCACAATGCCGTATATGACCAGTGTGCAGGCCCTGTTGTCATTTTTCTTGTTTTCTTCCCTTCCTTTATTTTCCATCAGTGGGTTAGGTACTGCTGAAAATGGCCAGGTCATGGCTGAGTAAACGAGGCCTGTCTGCACTGCACCTCGCCTTACTGTGCTCATTGTAATCATTTGCCTCAGCACTGCTGAGGAGTAGACTGTAGGCGTTTCGTGGAAACAAACTTTGTGGCCCTTTGGAGCAGCTGAAACATTCTGACACAGCTGGGTTAAAACATGACTGAATGCACTGCATCTTGCCTTAATTTTCTTACCAGAATTTCCTGTCGACTGTGAAGCTGACCAGTGCATTTTCCATTTTTTTTTTTTTTTTTTTTTTAATTGAAAAAGGAAACATTTCAGTTTCAAAATTTCAAATACTAGATTTTCTGATGCAGAGAAGAGATGCTGTTACCTGTGCATTTCTCCTACCTGTTTGATAGGTAAGATTGCCTTTGATATTGATTTGTGCTCAAATTAGTTGGTATTGAAGACACTGCTGCTTGTTTGGTTTGCTGGCAGACATCCTTAGGCTGGAAGAGGGTTGTGTGATAGTGACCAAAAAAATAAATATCTCAATATTTTCTGAGATTTTTCCAGTAATGGTAATTACCCAATTTTTTTGCATGCTTCAAACATTTATGAAAAAGTCTTGTATTATACTAGATCGCTCTTGTTAACAGGATATTAACAGTTGCTTACTAATGATGTTAGAAACAACATATTTAAGAAAAACAGGTCTTATTTATTTACTTTAAACTGAAGCATGCAAGTATAAACAATACAAAAACACTGGAATTACTACTGAAAATATTACTGACGTCAAGTCTTAGTAAACCGTTTCAAACAGACACTTCCCCTTAATATAACCAAGACAAGTCGTTAACGGTGTCCAATGTACTTTGTAGATTGCCGTCTTTTGAGCAATATTTAACTGACAAGCCATTTTTTTTTTTTTTTTTTTTTTACTTGAGAATGTGAGCTCGCACATCGTTAAGACAACAATTAAGATATTATCATAGATTTATCATACACCCATAGATAAGCTGGAATGAATTTGTTTACAGATGAAAGTTGCTGTATAGGATCTGGAGTGATGTTCTCACTCATGAGCATTTAAGTACACAAAGACAGATGGGTTCTTTCATAATTTTGTTAACTTTAGAGGAATATCCAATTAAAGCTTCATATAATTGACTGTATTTAGTAAGATGTGGTTCTTTGTGTAAATAATTAATTTATAGTAGTGTTTTCTTAAGTATAGTCCATGACCCATTTTGGGCCGTGGACTTGTTTGTGATGGATTGCCAAAGTAGTTAATAAATAGGAAAAAAATGTATTAATGTTTTCATTATTGGGTCACAAAATGGGTGCTAAGATTTTCATTTAGGTTTTAGAATGTAAAAGTTTAAGAACCTGTGATGTATGGCTTTTAGCTATTTCAATAGTTGCACAATCCAAATCCTACATACAATAGTAAGATATATTGTGTGTGTTTGAATTTTTTTTCATGTCTTGAATGAGACCTCAGGGTAAGCATGCTCATCTTTAAATCTGTGCTGTGAACTCTGTAATTCCTCACAGCACCAATGGAAGCCACAAAGACAAGGAGAACTGAATTTAAATGTTGAAAGTGGTAAAACCAAAAAGGTTTTGGTGCTGCACATGATGTCCACCCTGAGCATGCTGTGTTCTGTTTTGTTCTTTGGCTGTCTGCAGGGATGTACTTGTCAGATCTGACCTACATTGACTCCGCCTACCCCTCCACGGGCAGCATCCTGGAGAGTGAGCAGCGCTCTAACCTGATGAACAACATCCTGAGGATTATTTCTGACCTGCAGCGTTCCTGCGAATATGGTTAGCGCTAAATTTGTTGACATCCCCCGGGCCCTCGAGGCACTGTTCTGACTTCTCTCCCTTCTGTCTTTTACTCAGTTCCAGACTTTCCATCATCAGGCTTCCTGTATCTCCTCTCATCCAGTGTGCTGTAGGAAAAATAGCACTTCCTCACCTTTAGCTGTGCAAAGTGTCTCAATTTTGTTCATTGCATTTCTTTGCAGACATACCAGTGTTGCCACATGTGCAGAAATATCTCAACTCTGTGCGCTACATTGAGGAGCTGCAGAAGTTTGTGGAGGATGACAATTACAAGTGAGTCGTTGTTTTTGTCTAGATTTGGGAGTTTTTATTACAGAGGAAGGCTCTGACAGAGATGGTTGTCCCTGTCAGGTTGTCACTGAAGATAGAACCTGGCACGACCACTCCTCGCTCCACTGCTTCTAGAGAGGACCTTGTTGGTAAGGCCAGCTTCTTGTTCTTTTCTCTGTACATGCTGGGCTTACCAGTTGGCCTTTGCTATCCTGCGAGTTTAAAAGTGCTTTGGCTTCTCCAAACCAGGCCCAGATGCAGCAGCCTCACCACTGTGTGGTCGTAAGGGCACTGTGGCAGAGGGTGCTCTGGCCAACGTACCGCCCACCCCCCCATCACCACGAAACCTTCTTCCCTATGGACATAGGAAGTGCCACAGCTTGGGCTACAAGTGAGATATTTCATGGATTCAACTTTGTTCCTGTGATATATGTAGGCCATACCGCTGTTTGGCTGGATTTTTTTTTTTTTTTTTTTTGTCTTGTTAGGTTACCCTGTTTGTCAGTGTAATGTTTTGTTAGGGTACCCTTCTTCACCTTCTCATTTCTCATTTTCTCCCAGCTTCATCCACAAGATGAACACAGCGGAGTTCAAAAGTGCGACCTTTCCAAATGCCGGCTCCAGGCACCTGCTGGATGACAGCGTCATGGAGAGCCAGGCACCGGCCCGCGTTCAGGCTGAGAGCTCCACCCTGTCCAGCGGCATCTCGCTGGGTTAGCGCTGCCCAAAATCCGACTCGTTTACATTTCGGTCTGCTTCCTGCGCATGTACGCACCCACACCACTTGCGGCGTGGCCTTGCCTGTGCACTGCTGATGG
Source organism: Chitala chitala (assembly GCA_025773905.1). Classification (NCBI taxonomy): domain Eukaryota; kingdom Metazoa; phylum Chordata; class Actinopteri; order Osteoglossiformes; family Notopteridae; genus Chitala; species Chitala chitala. The sequence goes on from JABJVR010000029.1 coordinate 8,478,732, forward strand.
TGTTGAGCTCCCCAGAACCACACGGGTCTGCTAACACTGCTCGCGTTTGTGTCCCCAGGCAGTAGCGAAGGCTCTGAGCTCAGCGAGGAGATGTCGTGGCCAGCCTTCGAGAGGTGAGCATCTTGCAGCGCTACCTTGCTTGTGCTCACTCACCTGCTGCTTCCAGACTGTGATGCAGATCCACCACAAACCCTCCGCTTTGGCAACTGTGTCCCGACCTTGACGTCTCCCAGCCAGTGTTGTCGTGGGGATGCCATGGTGTGATACGCACTACCTGCCACATCTCTTTGCTATCAGAGTGCCGTTTGTGTTTAAGAGTTCGGGTCTTGTGTGCGAGTCTCCTGCTCATGGTTTGTCTGAGATGCGTAAAAAAAAGCTCAAGGCCCCTCACGCCCACCACAATGTGACGAGCGCAGCGTGTTGCACTGTTTACCCTCGACGTACATGAACAGCGCATATGCTGAAATCCAACAGGAACCGCTTCTATCACTCTCTGGGTCCGGTTACCAGGGTGGCCCGCATGCCTTACCGAGGAGTCCTGAAAGCGAGCAGGTACCGTGCCCGTGCTCACTCCCGGTGGGGGGGGGGGGGGGGGGGGGGGGGGGGGGGGGG
>JABJVR010000029.1:8479443-8512397 GCA_025773905.1 Chitala chitala
AAAACACAATATTCTTATATATATATATATATATATATATATATATATATATATAAACAATGAGTTAAACCCCATTAAACAACTTGAAGAAAAGAAAACTTTAAGCTTTTCTAACAATTCAATGTATTTAAGTAAAGAACTGTCCATTTATAACTCGAGTCGGGCAGCTTTTATCAAAAGTATTCAGCCTTTTACTGCAGACGCCTTTCAATAGGCGCAACGATACAGGCAACTATATAATGTATTGCAAGTTTAATACTGAATGATCTTCGAAGGTTAGGTCCATGCAAAACTTGGTCGAAGAGAACAAGGTTAATTCTCATCTTACTACAAACAGCACGAAACAAAAACAGTAAGTATGCGTGCCGTATGTAGCTTTCATTTGTCACCAGAAAACTCATCTTACTAAAGTTTCTCCCCCACTGTCAAGCCGAAACTCCTGTGCGCTCGGGAGCGCGAGGCAATCGTGCAGGCAGTCCTACTCTTGCCAATAATATGCAGTATGCATCCCACACTGCTGCCTTAGCTTTGTAGATAGAGCCATCATTTTTATTGTTTTGGTTCAGTTAGTCCTTCTCCTGCTCACAGCTGGGAGTGTCGCTCAGAAGGTCTGAAGCTGCTGTGTCAACATGAGTTGGCACCCGCTGTTGACGTGATTCATGACCTTCTGCTTAAGTTGAGCAACCTGCTCCCGTAGCATGTTCGCCGTAGAAGCTAGTTCAGAGTTCTGAGATTTGAGGTTTTTAACTTTCTCCTCCAATCTTGAAATCCTTTCCAGCTTCCTCTTCCGGCATTTGGACGCAGCGATCCTATTCCTCATGCGCTTTCTCTCGGCCTTGATCCGCTCCTGACTTTCCATGTCAATGGGAGACAGTGGAGGTGTCTCCCCCGGCATCTCCGGGACGGTCTGTGGCTCTTCTTTGAGTGCTTGGAGTCTTGGATGCTGGACGGGTAGCGTACTTATGTGATGCTGTGGTGGAGCGGACGAAAAGCTCAAAGTCGAGTTCGCGCTACTGTAGACGGGCGCTGGCGCGGTGCTGACGGCTGGGTTGAAAGTGTCGAGATCTGCGTACACCGGTGGATCTGTACGCATGGAAGAGTTGTAAACAGTGCTTCCCGCCATTGAGGAAACAGGTGCCATGGTGCTGTTCATGCTAGTTTGCGGGGCAGACGTGACACTGGGCATGTGCTGATGGTGCAACTCCGCCAGCGCCCTGACGAAACCTTCAGCAAAACCCTCTTGCTCATCTGTAACATTCTTCGGACAGAGGAACTGAGTTGGAGTCGGGGTAGTGGTGATCAATCCGTTGCTTGATTGAATAATAAGCCTCTCCAGCTCCGGGGAAGCTAGTTTAAGCAGTCCAACATCAGGAGATGTTAGAATGTCGCTGGCTTTCGACCGAAGGTGAGGTTTAAGATTCCCAGTGGGGTCGGTCAGATTGAGCGTCATGTTTTGTTTCAGTACCTTATGGTTGTATTCGTAGTCGATACTGTCATGCTGGGAGAAAGTAGTATTAAGTGAGTCATCGTAGAAAGTGGTTTCCATCTTGGTAGACATAGAACAGTAAACAAAAACTTTTAAAAAATTTGCGGTTTTCTTCCCGTCTTAAGTTGCTCAGTTCTCACAACTTTTGGAAAGTTACCGCACAGTTCTGGTGGATCCTTTCAGTTGCTACAACAAATGTCGGTTTCTGTGACAGTTTTCAAAGCAGACGTTGTCTCAAAAGCATAAAGTTGTGCATCCGGTATGTGTCAGGAGCAGGCAAAATTTCAAAGACAAAGTTGTCGCTACTCCAGTCAAAATCCCGTTTCTTACTGAATGGACGGGAAAGTGCGAAGAATTATTAGGATGAAAACAAAACTTTGAAAGTTCTTGGGTAACGTTCCTGAAAGCTTACACACTTGTCAGAGATATTTGAGTGCTGAAGGTTGCATTTGCTTGAGACACCTTTCCTTAGATTTCCTCTCTACTGATCTATATACTCTGAACTCTTCCAGCGTGGAGGCAAACCTTATCTGCTACCGCTGTCACACTAAAAATAGCAATGATGTAATGTAGAGAGCTTCTCATTGGCTGCAGGCGTTGTGTTGGGCGTTTCATTATTTTCAGATAAGGAACGTTGCCTAGACAACACTAGAAGATTCGTTTCGCAATGGCTGATGGGATGAGGTAATGCTGTAAATCCTGAAACGATGCATTGTGGGATTACGTATTGTTTTTGAATATCTGGTTACCCGCTTCACTTCGTACGGTGGCGGGATATATTATACGTGAGAATTATTAGATCATTGAAATGAAGGGGATCATTTCAAAGAGTCGTTTGTATGATGTTTAGACATCTTCAAAATAATATTTCATTGCTATATACTGTAAAATATTGTATACTTTACTTTTTAACAAGTTTCCAATAAAATATATGCCATCACATATTTATCAGACAAAATTTATATTATTAATCGCGTATGACGAATGTAGATCGATGGTTTGAGTTACTTTTCTTCACTAAGATACTTGTAAAGTCGTATAACTTGGTTGTCATAAGTTTCAATAAGCCGAAACTTATGTCATATATGATAACGTGGTAAACCTATGTTTTATTTCCTTTTTTAAGTGCTCGTGTGTTTTGAGAACCCTCTGACAATTGTGTAGTTTTTATACAAAGCATCATTTGTACCCAAACCTTATCCAGGTGGCACAAAATTAACTAGTTAGAATATATGATTATTTGCTTATTAATTACTTGAGTTTTTGATTAGTTACTATATTGCAATGCGCCAAGTATTACAGCAATTTATATTAAACGCCGTAGTATTATACTTCTTTAAAAAAGCTTTTGAATTGCGTGATACATCGCCGAATCGAAAGTGGGGAAAAAATAACTACCTTTACATTGTTTCCACGTTAGCACTGTATTACACCTAATTTAGATTAAGATTACATTATGTAAAAACATGCAAATGTTTATTAAATTGTAATTGTATTAGATATGAAATATTATTTAAAAAATCGGTTTACGTATTGCTGGGATGCAAACTGCTGAAGGTGCAAATTTATCGTCTTATGTGTTCCGTCCCTCCCATTTTCCACTCCGTTGCAGCACACGGAACCAAAGACGATTCATTCTTATGTTATACTGCTCTCCTTTTTAGGTTGGGACACCTTCGTGGGATTAACAAGACCACGAGTGTCTGGCATTGAGTGGTGTCACGCAATGTTTCACTAAACGGTAGTTGAAAATTTACTCAAACTGTCCACATCCCCGGCTGCAATCACGACCAGAAATGTGGTCCTTGTTCTTGTAATCGCACTATTTGCTAACATGTCTAGGATTAATACATACTATAACAACGTTATAAATTATTATTGTTCATATTCTGTCATAATCAAAACAAATTATTAAGACCTATTGTTGAACAAATACCAAAACACCTTACAGGATGACTGACTACGAGCTAAGGTGCATGTTTTTTTCTATTATTGAAAGCCGAGGTCGTTTTTCAGTATGCTTTAAGGCACACGATATTGTGTGAACTTGGTTTACAGAAAATATAGCCTATCATAGAACTTTGATGTTTATAAAGCTAAAAAAAAATGTGAACTTGAGCTACAACTAAGAAAGTTGGAACATCACTGACAAGGATACCTGAAACAACCTGCGGCTATTTGTATTTATTAATTTTTTAGATTTGTCAAATTTAACCAAAATTATAACCTTATTAACCACTGGTCATTATTATCTCAACCAAGTCCAAGACATTGCCAGACAGCTCAGTGTCTTTATGAATATAGGCTACTATAGTGACATACTGTATCTTTTGGCATATAATTTCTTTTTTAATAACATTTGTAATAGTGAAGAGAATGACTGGTTCTTAACATGATTAGCACTTGCATAATATTCGTGATCATGTTATTTATTACCAAATTGGGAGCCCATATTTGTCTTTCGCCATATTTTGGGAGAATATTTTCATTGTCACATTTCAGATAAGTGGACTGTATTGATCATATTATTTTGTTAAATTTTCAAAATTTCCTTATTATCAATTTTTTTACTGAGTTCTGCAATAGAGTCATTTAATTTTTTACTTCAATGTATAGCAGACTGATAATAGCAGGTGCTTTTAAATTTGCTCCACTGGACATAATACATTTAATCAAGTCTGTTCTTAGTGATTCACATTCAGTATTTATCACGTTAAGAGGCAGACTAAGAAAGCTATTGCATGAATAAAACATCAGCATTTTTGTGCACTTCTAGCTTCTCACAACAGTGTAGAGGCCTAATAGTCATTTATTCAGCTGCTGTTGTTTGAATAATGGAAATCTGAAGGACTTTCTTTATTGTTGCTGCTCAAGATGCTTGTTTCTAGTTATGATTGCAGGTTTTTTTATTTTTAATCTGTGGATCTTCATAGCTCTACCAATGTAAACTGCAAAACTGCAACAAGTCTATATGACATGATAGTAGAAATTGTGTGTGTGTGTGTGTGTGTGTGTGAGTGTAAATGACACACATGGAAAAACAATTGTCCATCTGCAAATATGTAGTTGAAACCAATAAACTAGTCTTACTTGACTTTTTATTACTAGGTGCCATACCCTGTGAAATAACAACAAATTATTGTGTTTGTATGCAATTTGTATGCTGCATTACCAAGTCACTGCAATTTATTTGAGACATAACCATGTCAGGCAGGCATAGCTGTTTACAAAGTGATTAGAAATTTGTTATTAGTGTATTCATACTTAGTTCAGATGTAAATCAAAATGTGGGCTGTCTAAGCATAAGGGATATCTTGTTGTCCAGGTCGCGCTCTTGTTTTATACTTTTTGTCCCCCCAAACAAGTTTCCAGCGGACATTCATTTACAATGGACAGGACGCTTATGATGTGACGTTGTAACATGATATGGAAAGGAATGAAAATCGTGTCTCTTATAGCCCCTTTAAGAAGCAGAACAAAGCAAGTAAACCGCACTTCATGCTCTGTTGACAGGTGTTGGTAATACAGTAGGTGTCGATCTACACTAGATCCCTGTCAGAAGATCTAGCACCCTCAGGCTATGCAGTACATTCTCATCCGTTTTAGGGTGTAACAACAGTGATGTTTGCAGACATGCCTGCGTCTGTATTTGTCCTAGATGGCCTGATAACAGGAGTCAAATTATCTGTATTATGGAAGTATGCCAGGTCTAGTTTAATGTCATAAGATCAAGTTTTTGCCATAAATTGCTGCTGATTATTTTCCACTACCAAAGTATAAAATAAATCTGTAATGTTTTTCATTAGTTTTAATCACTTCTAATCATGCACTCTAATCATAGTTGGCACAGTCTGCTGAAGTGAATTGAATTTGGATGGACAATTGCTTCTTAAAATATCAATGGCACTTAAATCTTTCTACATATGTGGCAAGAAACCATTGATCATTAGTGTAGAAAGATTGTGATTTATGCTTCAAAGGGGCATAAGAATAACAAGAAGCAACTTGAACTAACTGCTGTCTTGTCATATCCACCATTCCTGCCTCTTGTGACATTCAGCCATTACGGAGTTGTGATCAAGGTTGCAGGTGTAAGATGTTCTGCTCAGTTGCTGCTGTATAACATGAAAACCCCAGAACTGATCTTCTAGAAGGGAAACCAAGAGTTCCCGTCCCTGGAGTTGGCCAGATAGGAGTGTGTCATGAGCAGGTAGGTATTCCTGATTCTCCAGCTATCCTTCAGGCAGGTGCCAGCAGGCTGAAGAATAGCTGGAGAATGTTGAGTGTGTTGAGTGGTACTACTGTTTTGTGGTAGTCTTCTGTGGTGGCTCTGCAGGTAATATTGTCATTGCACCAAAAATTTACCATAATCCCAGTTATAATGTGCTGTAATGGTAAAGATAGACATTGCTGTAACTGTAAAGATAGACTGCTGTTTTCTATATGACCTGCACAAGTTGCATAGTACTTTGTGATGTGAACATACCAGAAAGCCTCTGCAAACCTAATTCACTTTTAAGTGAGCCATTTACATTTCCTGAGATGGAAATGCTCTGAGATGGAAATGTTCTTCTTTATGAATAAATATTTACAAAAAACGAATTCTGTGTTCCATTTTCAGTGTTGTCATTATTTGTGAGTTGTTCTTTCCATTTTAACATTTTCAGTGTTAATTAATATTCCTTTGTATGCATTTGCATACATTTTCCAGGTGAAGGTAGGAGATTGAGTTTGGATCACATTCTAGACAAGACTGCCAATCATACTGTATCAGACAATCATTCTACCTAATTTTTAGTTTAGCAAATTATTATTATATTACTTGACTTAATTGTGTGCACCTTGATTATAGGACAGCACTAACTGTTAGATTTACTGATACTGTTTGACCTCATTCGTAACATGCACTTATTCATTGTAAGTCGCTTTAGACAAAGATGTCTGCTAAATTAATAAAATGTAAATGTAAATTATTTGCTGCATTAGTGCCTTTCTGTTTTTAAGGGTTGTATATAGCAAAACAAAATTGTGAATGGCAAAAGCTAAACATTTTAAAATGATCACTGAAAACAGGTTTCTTTATGTAGTCTTTGATGTTGTACTTTGGCATTCACCTCTGGAATGTCACCACAAATTACAGGTGTTTTAACAGTGTGGTTCATTTGTGGCCTAAATTATTACCAGAAGCTTGCCATCAAAAATCATTTCTGTTTTGACAGCATAACTTTCTAAACGAGTGAGTATATGAAGTTTGGACTTGGGTCAAAGTTGATCTCACGTTTTTATCATGTTGATCTCACATTTTTTATGTCTCTTAGAAGTCTACCTTTGATCTTAACATTCAGCATCTACAGAATTTGGGATACAAAAACCTCAGTCTTAGTCAAATGCACTCATGAGTGAAGATGAAGTCTTTTTCATGTAAATCTCAAATTGAAGTCAGCCACCATGTGTGAATATTGTAGGTATCCCATGGCTGACAAAAACATTCCCCCAATTTAATTTGTCAAATACAGTGACTTTTTGAAAAAGTTAGTCATTGTTGATTGTAGGGTGTGCTGCATTTCAGCCTCATGCTGTTATTAATCCTGTCAAGTTTTCTGCATACAAGCATGGCAAGAGGTTGTTTAAAAATGTGATTCATAAAAGGCAGAGGCTGTCCTTTAATCCAGTTCACATAACTGCCCAAATTGAAGCAATCGTTTGACCAAATTGAGGATAATGTTCTGCATGTGTCCAGCTGTCTCCAGCACCCTCCCTGTGGGATACTGAACTCTGTGGTCATATTCACAGACCATGTGTCTGTCTGTAATTGTGAATCAGCCTCACACCTGTCTTTCACTATTTAATTTTCATGCGTGTGTTGTAGGGTGTGTTTGAGGTGAAGATCCAGTACAATGGAGGTAGGTGTTTGCTCATAGTGGAGTATGTTGGTACTTTGAAAGATTTGCATTAGTTTGTTTGTCAGCTCATGGCCCATTGGCTCCATTCAGCATCATATATTGACATAGTAATCTTAGGCAACTATGATTAACACTAGAATGTCTTTCAGCAATAGTTTTTCATTAAGAAATTAACACTACCACCTACCTGTCTAAATATGGGTTACCGATTATCTTGCAGGGCACCATCTCAGATATACGTGTGTCATTATAGCTCAGATTCTGCACAGTCACGTTCCTGTTACACCTGAATCACATCAGGGAAATGAGGAGTCTCATTGGCTGGACTGTCAGAATGAAAAGGCCTATCACATTGCTGCTTTTTAAATTTTTTTAAGCCATATGTGTTACTTTTAAGTCAGACATATGGCAGCCAGTGCTTGGAAAACATGTCCCACTCACAATAATGGCTGTGAGTTTATTTATTGATCTTTATTGGAGACTAAGAAAATACTGGCCCAGACTTTGCCCTGTGCCACACTTCATGTGCGCCCACCCCTGAGTTGGCAGCATCTGTCGCTGAACCAGCTGTGCACTCTTATGTTTCTCCTTGTGTCTGATGGTTCATCTAATCCATTTAATCTGCCCTGTCAGTGAAGAGAGACTTTACTGCGGCCCCCCTGGGTGGTGGTGATGGTGGTGGGGGGATGTTAGTGGTGGATGAGGGGATTCTGTGCACTGCTCTCCAAGGACATATTCAGAATTTAAAGGCACCCGTGAATGACTTAAGATGCTGTCATTAGAGCCCCTCAAGCAGCTCATTATCGTGATGTGCTGTCCTATGACCAGCTTGGGCAATTTTCTTGGTTTCCTTACACCTGGCATTATCAGCAAACGTGCTGAGAAAATCTACATTGAATTCATAGTGTCATTTTTTAAAACGAATAATGTACTTTTACAGCTGGCAATTGAGAAAAGAAGAAATATGTATTGAAAGCCTTGTAGGTTTTTACCAGTCAGGATGAATGACGTTCTGAGAAGTTAAGTCATGCCGTCAGGAAATGTAGAATTTTTTTTTTTTTTTACGTTTGGTAATGTATTGATATTTTGAAATGCAAATGGTCTAGAGGATGACTAGCATTTCTTGTAATACGTCTGCATACTGAAAACCAGCGATTGTTGTAACAGCTGATGACATTGTAACTGTGGGTGTATAAGCTGCTCTGTTCAAAATTTAAATAAAACTTTGTGCTTCCAGGTGTAGAAAAAACATACATTATGCTATCATTTAGGTTCCTAAAGGTCAGTAAAGAAATAAAAGTTATTTAAAGTTAGTTATTTACTTTTTTAGAGGCAGCAGGACACAAAAGTTAAAAAGAACAAAATTTAAACAGGAAGTTAAATTTTAACTTCAGATTTTATATATATTACTGTGTCAGGTGTGTGGAGTGTGGCCTAACGAAATGGCTAAACAATGATATATAATGACGACTGTTATGTTAATTTTTATGCAGTATTACCTGTAATGTTGCAAATGACAAAGGTAATTATTTTACTTAAAAAAGGGGTTTTCCCTGTCATTTAATGAAAGATCTCAAACCTTTTGTAGAACCTTGCAGAACAGCTCACTGTAATTTTATGAAAATCTTTAACAGCTTTTCCTCTCCCCTCTTCTGTGAACACTAGGAGAATGAAGCCAGTAAGATACACAGCTTTCTCCAATGAGAAAATGTTATGTTAGAGCAGGTTGTGGAGCTTGGCCTGTCTTGGCAGCCTCTCTTGTCAACATGCCTTACAAGGCTGTAGCATTCACCTCTGCACAGCTCTTTGACACAACAGGAAGCGTCTTGCTTTTAGGACACCCCATCTGCTGAGAGCTATTGTTTTAATATTTCTTTTCCAGAAAGGCACGGAACATTTGCGTGAACGTTCTTCCTGTGACTTCTCGATGGCTGGGTTCTGACCTTGTACACAATGCAGCAGTGCTGCAGGAAACCACCCCCCCCCCAACAAACACACACACGTGCACATATGTGAACTGGAAAACTGCTCATTTGCTGTACAAAGCACAAAAGTTATTTTCTTGGTCAAGCAAACTTAAAGAGATGTAAGCAAGATGGTCCCTGTCCAACACCTTAATGCCTCTATAATATGAAATGAGTAAGGTGTCTGAAGTGGATAAAATAGCGTAAACTTGAACAGATGGTATTGAGTTATATCGGATCATCAGTATTGTCTGGAAGTTTACTAGGAATTCGTCATACTATCATGCATTAATTGATGATTCCATTTTCAGAATTAAGTACTTAATGATGCTGTATGCTTGTGGGGTACATTTTCAATGTGGGCTTTCATTATAATTAATTTTTAATGGCACATTTGTGGCTGCATTAATAGGACATTAAAAATTCTGCATTGTGCACATGCTGGGTCTGCTCTTTATGTTAGACCATTAGACCTCTCTGTGTTTCGTGTTAGCGTGTGTGAAAACTATCGTTTGCACAGTTTACTGCACATTGCTTTTGAAAGTTTTTTGTCCTCCTGAATTTCCAACATGCTTTGATAACTTTACTGCCTCATGAACAGGTGAAAAGATGAGCCCTCAGACTGTTTTCAAACTGATGTCAACTACACGATGCAGTCTGTCACTCTAGCCATTGATGCCAGATTAAGACGTGATGGTTTTTGGGACAGCTTTGTCATAATTTCTATTGCCTATGGCAGTTTTAAGTCTGTTGGTGATTTATTTGTATTGTACTCTTATGTTCCAGCTGTTTTTCCACATGTGAACTTCCTTCCATAATTCAATAATTATTGACTCTGTAATGCTATTTACATTCATAGTTTAAATTTTCAACTGTGTATTCTGTAATGTTAGCTTGCCCTGGAGGGGCTGGGCAGCCAGTCAACCTTGGGCCCCCAGAGATTTTTTTTCTTCACACTGTGGAGTTTTTGGATCCTCTCCTCCGCTGTTGTCTGGCTTTATCTTTAAACAGATAACTTTACATCAGTTATCCACCTGCTGTTATTTTTGTATTATCTGTAATTTCTTTCTGTGAAGCACTTTGAGACCACTTGTTATGAAAGGTGCTATATCAAAATAAATTGAAATTGAAATTAAAACTTCCTTTAATTCACATTCCAGTAGATCATTTGTTCGTATGGAAAAGTATTTATCCCTGTATTAAAAAAAAAAAAAACATAAAATTTGGCTTGTGGCTGTGGTGATGTATAGCTATTGAAACTTTTCATACAATACACAGCTAAACGCAAAAGGCAAGAGCAGTCAGTCTGTTATGACAGAGCGATATGATAATAATTACTGACAAGTTTCTGTGATAATTAGTGTAATTTGCCTTCCTCTGCAACCCCCCACTAGTGTTCCATATACCTTGCATTTATTTGGCTTCCCCTTTAATAACTTCCAGCAAATACAATATACTATGTTTTTCTTTGGGGTGGAGGAATGTGTAGCCTTGACAGTAAGAGACATGCCATGTACCTTCTTGTAAACAATGTGAATTTACTAACCTTCCAGAGCAGTGGGAATGTTTCTCTAAAGCTTGCTGTTTTGGTTCTTCAAAGAAGCAGAGGCATTCTTTACCACGTTACCAGTATACTCGATGAAAAGAGCTGAAAATGTGCTGTACAATCAGCGTATCACAGGCTGAAACAGAAGAAGATTGTTCTTGTTATTTTTATGAATTTTGATCCTGATCTAAATGTATCATTTAATCAGTTCTGCTTGGCGTCCATCCCTTCTGTGTTTTTGTGTTTGGTGCCTATCTCTTCTGTGTTCTTTCTGTTTGATGTTCATTCTGTTTCTTACTCCCTGCTGCGAGCTGCCTAATGCAACAAGCGCACGGACACTTGCAGCCCCTTTCTGCAAACTCTGTCAAGAGGGCCATGTTGCACTCCAGGCTGCCTGCCGCTGTGGTCAGCCTTTTTGATGAAATGTACTCGCAGTATGAAGCTTTTATTGAGTAAGAAATGCAGGTCCAGCGTAGAGTGTAGGCAATACCACATGGCAACATGGGATATCAGCAGTGAGCAGGTGGTGCTGCGGTCTCTCCCCCTGTCAGATTACAGGGTCTCAGGCAACTCTGGCAGGCTCCTCACCCTGGGCCTCAGGCCAGTGACTTTTCTAAAGCAGTGCTTCACTCACCATGTATTGATCTCAGATTTGGTTTCATTGTCAGCCTATCATCCATTTAGCCGTGCAATAATCTAACTGCAGCTGAACCTGTAGGGGACTGCAGTGGAGGGCGGACATAATCAGCACATTGACCGCTATATTTTGTTTCACCGTATATACTGTGTTCATGGTGTATCGCTGCACATCATGCCCTTATGCATTTACTGTATGTTTTTTCAGGGATCGTATCTCCTCTTGCTGCCCTTTGGTTTTTTTATGTGTTTACAACAGGTTTCTGTTCAATATTTTCAGCGTGCCTTTTAATCAAAGATTTTTTACATTATCGGATTGGTTTGGATTTCCATGTAGGAAACCATATAGCGCAGCTAACACAGGGCCAATTTGTTGTCAGTGCCAACTGTATATAGTCTTTCAATTTTTTCCAGTGTTTCAATTACAGTGTAATTTCTGCTAGAAAAAAAAAAATACAATATATACCTGTGTGTGTGTTTTGGTAACTGAGAATGTTGTGCTGTGATTGTGTGTTGAGTTGAGACATGCTTGTTTCTGGAAGGGCACACAGTAACACCCCCCTTCCCCCCAGGAGGCATGCCTGAATATGAGCCAGCTGATTCACCGGTCACTCCTCTGGCAGTAAACAGTGCTATGAACTGCCCTGCTGTGCCTCTGCAAATGTTGGCATGGCATGGATTAACTGACCCTTTCACTTCTCTCTTCAGGGCTGCAGCTTGTGCTGGCAGAGGAGTACTGCTGTGAAACTGTGTATTTAGGGGAAAGGTGGGTGGAAGTGGGAAAGAAGGTTAATTATTAAAAGGTGCTTGTTTTTTCATCCCACTGGCTCACTAGGGTTTCTGCCTGCAAGAAAATGTCACAGCGGGCCATACTCCTGTTTCACAACAGGCATGAAGTGCAAAACAGAAACTGTCTACTCTCGGTCCCAAACCAGCTTGTAAAGTCAGTGGCAGTATCGATGGTAGTTTCATTATTAAACCAGTTGGATGGGGTTGCCTTGGCTACAAAACAACAAATATTTTTCAGCTATGTAACACCTTCTTCCAAAATTCCAGCCTGAAATGTTTTGGAAAGTTATCCCTTCGCTCTTCTACATACAGTCTCCGCCCTTTCCCTTCTGCGCCAGTTCAATAGTCCCTTTGTGCCCAGGAAGTGGCCCTGAAACCAGGACTGAACTGAGCAGAACGTTACTCTTTTCACACGCCCACTGGACCGCTGGTTGCAGAATCGCAGCACACAGTTCTGCACAGTGTGTACACCAAGTATGGCTCTGGAAAATATTTTGTCAAACAGTTTTAGTGATCTGCTACATATCTGTTTGTGACCGTTTGCATTTTGTTTGTCTGCTGGTTCTTAAGATTAAAACAAAGTAATGTTTTTTTGAACAGCAGGAAAGGCTGTAGGCTTTTAGATATAGGCCATACTTTTGTGACAGTAGCAAAGCACTATCAGTTTCTGTGCTGCACCAGTACTACATGTATAAATGTTGTGCCCTTTGAAACAATAAAAATAACCAGTTTATGCAGCTAATAAAAACATTGTGCCATTAAGTTCCTTGTTTGTTTTTAGGGATATGTTCACAAAAAAATTCATTCATTCATTCATCGTCTTAACCGCTTAGTCCTGGTGAGGGTCGCAGGGAAGCCTGGAGCCCATCCCAGAGCACATAGGGCACACCCAGGGTGGGGCGCCAACCCACCACAGGGCACACACACACACACACCAGTCAACATGTCTTTGGACTGTGGGAGGAAACTAGAGCACCTGGAGAAAACCCACCAAGCACACGGAAAACATGCAAACTCCACGCACACAGACCCAAGGCACGAATTGAACCCCAGGCCTGGAGGTGCGCAGTGACAGTGCTAACCACCACGCCACCGTGCCGCCTCACAAAAAATTAAAAATAGATATTTCTGTTGTGGTGGCATGGTAGTGTGGTGGTTAGCACTGTTGCCTCACACCTCCAGGCCTGGGGGGCAATTCCAGCCTTGGATCCGCGTGCGTGGAGTTTGCATGCTTGGTGGGTGTTCTCCGATTTCTTCCCACAGTCCACAGATGTGTGGGTTACATTGATTGGTGTCTCCAAATTCCCTAGAGAGTGTGTGTGCCCTGTGGTGGGTTGGTCCCCTGCCCTGCGCCCTATGTGTTCCTGTGACCCTAAGCAGGATAAAGCGGTATAGAAGATGACTGACTGTTTCTGTTGTTTTTATGCTCATTACATGCCTGCTTGAAATGGGGGATGAGGTGCAGGCACACACTGACGCAGAGCAATGATGATGACTGTGCTTGGTGGTGCTAAGGTGGCAGGCCAGTTATTGGCGGGAACACATGTAGGGAGGGCTTCCTGGACGGTGGATGAAGAAACTGTGAGGAGGAACAGTAACCTGCAAAAGCTGCACAAGGCTCTCCACAGTGTCCAGTAGCTGAATAGAGCTACACAGTTACATAAATGGCAGTGATGAGCAGAACTAAAACAATAGTACAAATGTATTGGGGTGTGTTCATAAATAAGTAAGGAGCCGAATCCCTGCCTGGATACTCCAAAGCAGCTAATGGGTTTTACTCTCCAAGCTCTTTACTGTTTATCTGGTTTTATGAGCAGACAGTGGCTGAAGAACAGGTGCAGCCCTTTAATAAGGCCTCGTACCCGAGTTTGGGTTTTGAGGCCTGTGCCAGGAGCTTGAGATACATTTCATCAGACTCCACTTGTGTGATATGCTCTTGATCCCTTATGTGGCCTGCGCTGAATTTCATTTTAGTTGGCTGCATTACAAAGCATTCATACAATCTCGGGTTTAAATTGTCATTTAAAGCCGATCCTTGGCATAGCCGTAATTTTAGGTTGATAGTGTGGTAAGAGTTTTCTAAGTGCTACACTGTTAATGAGCTGAATTCCCACCTGTGCGATTTAAATTTGATCCATGACAAAACCAGAGCTGATTGTAATTTCAGCATGATTACATTTCAATGTACACTATCAATTAACATTGCTTTGACTTTAGTGACTTGCAGCTGATTCATGAGTTCAGTGCTGATTTTTATTTCAGTTTGATTAAAATTAAGTCTACATTATGTGGCCCCAGTTTTCTAAATTATTGTGTAATGGTACACTTCAAACTAGGTTGCTTTTTGGTTCTGTTTCAGTTATACTCAAAGTAAGGTCAAGATTATTTTTTTGGTTTCTTTGTAGTTGTTCTTTTTTCTCTCTGTTGTATTAAAGGCCTATAGAGTTTTTTTTATCTAAAGTTGATTAAGTCATTTAATTTTTAGTTGGAAGGCCTTGCTTACCTTCACAAAATTTGCAGGGAGAAGGCTCAGTCTAGCAACTAGCAAGTTGGCTAACCTTAAAAAATCACTATGGTGCAACACTTTAAAAAGCCTTATAGAGGTCAGATAATATGGCATATATGATGAAAATTCCAGCTGTTACTACTGGATTAAATCAAACAGGCTACATAACAGTTGCACTCTGTTATGCTATTTAAATATATTGTAACTGGTAGGGCAGTTTCTTACTGACTTCATAGTGACTACTAGTGTGAAATGCTGCCCAATTCTAAACGCTAACTGGAAGTTTCCATTTGTTGCTGTGAGCGTGTGGTGTTGTAAAAATATACTGTTCAGGTCTGACTGCTAATGGAACTAGGAAGAAGACACTAATTTAGGATGTTAAAATTTAAAATGTTTTCCTTTATATATTTTTTAACACCTTAATGTTTCACATTCTTTTTGACTCATTCATTAAGCTATGAAAAACTGACTAATGGAAATTTTTAAAATGCTGTTGCAATTTAATTTAAGTTTTGGGCTGAAGCAGATTTTGATGGTTATAAATTTTATTTACCAAAAAATAAAAGAGGCCTAGGATTAATATGAGTTGAGTTAATGATATATGTCAATGGGGTTTGAAGTTTCTGTTCTAATTATATTATATGAACATGGTCTTGTCCATCAATCTGCTAGCTAACCGCTTGTCCTTTGCACTTTGCAGGGTCACCACTGCCTGGGAGACCATCCCAGGCAGCTCAGTGTGCCTATAGTCACAGTTACAGTCGTAGCAACTATGGTCACAGTGGATAGTTTCAGTTACTGCAGCTGTGATCAGGAAGGATGGTTACAGTCACAGCAGCTGTAGTTAGGGTAGTGTCTATAGGCCAGGGACACCTGTTTACTTCACCCTAGAAGCAGAGTCATGTAGTCTGTGGATAATGCTAGTCAGTAAATTAGAGGTGAATGCCTACAGTTTGATAGAAATTAAGTAGAGGCAAAAAATTGACAATCATTGCTGGGAAAATTGCATAGAAATGATAAATAAAAACATTTTCAAAATTTTCTTATTTGTGTAAGGTACTGGTACTGCTCTGTTGCTCTTCACTTTACTAATTTTGAAATTCAAAAGCAAAAAAATGCAAGTAAACAATATTTACTTATCATCAAATAACAGGAAGTCACAGGTTTAAAACCACCTGTGTTTTTTATGGCCTTCCTAAGTGAAACAGTTTTTCATTTTGTCAGACAAGCAAGAGGGTACAGTTGGTGGGAGCTGGTTGTTTTTGCCCCTGTCAGATTGACATGTAAACCCTGTGGAATTCTTGGCACAGATATGTCCCTGTAATCCTGGGTCAAGTCATGCCTTTGAAGCACTGTGAGCAGAGAGGGCCATGGCAGAAAGCCTTTACTATTGTATCCAAATGCAGCCACATGGCAAACAGAACAAACGGAGGGAAGCCAGCCGATACACATGGACACACACACTCAAGGAAGAGGCAGATTGCAAGGTCTTTGGTCGGAGGTTAGGGAGAAGACATTCAGCGTGGGACGTGCTAAGTGTTGGGAACTCAAAATGACATGCGTCAGGATTGCATGCTGACACAGCGTTGCCCCTTGTAGCATCGCTGCAGAACCCTGGCTTTGACAGCTTCACTGCCGGAACTAGTGTGAGGCCCAGTATAGCTTCAGCTTGCCGTGTGTCCTCAGGAGGCAGAGGTGTGCCAGTTGGCAGCATGCCACTGCGAAGAGCCCGCCTCAGCCTGTGAGCACGCTGCTCATTTTTTTTCCTGTGCTCCTGTCTCTGTATCAAACTCCTGGGTGTGGACAAAGCTGTCCTTTCACAATGGGCTGCATGTCTGGGTCTCTGCTGAGGGCAGGGACAAACTTGTTCTGGGACTCGTAAAGCTACGAGCCATTTATGGAAGTACTCTGAGCAGAACAGCTGATCTGAAGAGACCTGCATCAACCAAACATCTTCCAGTGTTTATCCCTTACATTGAATGCTCTTGAACTACCCCCCCCCCCATAGCCCTTTTTTCATTAAAGCACACATGTATCGAATACCACATGCAGCTGAAATATTTAATGACCATTTGTCAACTGCCATGTCAGAGTGGTATGTCCCCTGTGCTCTCTGGATTCCACAGCAATATTCTTAAAAGGTTTTATAAAGGCACAGTAATGAAATGCTGCTAGGAAAGTGCAGTTCTGTATATGTCGGTATGATCTGTGTTTCTATAAAGAGCCATTAATAAATACATGTGTGTATGCTATGATGATTACATATATTGATTACATTAACAAAATGTTTGTATATACATCAGGCATCACACACTGTGTATTATTAGTGTCAGCTAAAAAAAGAACCATACCCAGAATGGAAATTGTAAATGACACAGGTATTTGCATTGCTATACAAACACCTTGTGTTTATTTAACCGTTTTCAGATGTGTTCAGCTGAGATAACTTTGTCGTTGTCCAAAGTGTTCGACACACTCGTGTGCGTGTGTGAGGTGAAACGTGGCAAATCTCCTCTCCAGCTTGTTTTGACAGTGCACTCTTCCATAGTTTAAGTGTAGGTTGCAGCACTGGCTTGTGGGAACTCAGCGTCTAGCACAAACAGTTCTGTCATACGCGAGAGCTCACTTTGCCAGTGTGTTCGTTTGCCTCTGCTTTTCAAATTCCTTCCGTCGCGATTTCTGTCGACTTCACTGCTGTGCACGTCCAAAGTGTGGAAATCTTCGCGCTCTACCTGAATGAGTCCAAACCTGCTTCTTTAAAGACTGCACAGCTGTTTTCGTGTAATTCTGTTGTTGGTGTGGCATTAGCGCCACTAAACACATCCTGGGCTTCCTGTTATGAAAAAAGTACATCATGATGTGATGATGTACGTTTTATAAATAAGGTACATTGCTGTAGTGATATGTCATGAAGGAACATCAGCCTGTGATTATTTTCTGCTTTTGCTCGCTTTTTTTTCTGTTGCATTGCAGATCCCTTTTCTAAACTCCAATAAAATAAAACTGTAACCAACAGTGGTGATATTTTTAAGTTTCTCGCCAAAACATCATAATCAGGGTGCTTATGCTGAGGGGATTGTGGTTATACTTTATAATACAGACATGTACAGAGTGTATGTCCATTGTAATTGTGAAGAGCAGTTTAATTGTGAAAGACCTTTGTAACATTAAAAATTGGAATGCCATGACTGTGCATTTTCAAAGACTAACTATACTTAATAATACAATGAATACAGGCATGTAACAGTTGTCCTCTGAGCTGTGGAATTAATAAGGTTATCAGACAGTGTAAAGGGCATGTTAAAGAAATTTGGAGCTTGAGTGTCATAGATCCATGATGTTGTGGGTTACACAGCTGTGCCTCATACAGCACGCAGTCTGGATGTGATCAGCCTAATTGCTCTTAACTTCATTGTGGTGGACAGGAGACTGCTTTAAGAAGAGGCAGATTCTCGTTTGTGTGTGTGTGTGTGTGTGTGTGTGTGTCTGTCTGTCTGTCTGTCTGTGTCTGTGTCTGTGGGTCTGTGGGTCTGTGGTCTGCTGAGGTACCTGCTGAGGGAATGTTAGCACCACAGGTGTGTCTGGCTGTTCTTACAGAGCGTGATGACATTTCCTAGTTCTGCCATTCCCACACCAAGTCTCTACGGTCTGATAAGGGTAACAGGCTTTTCTGGGTGTCTGTGATGTCACAGGCATCAGGGGATTCCATTCATTCGATGTCAGAATGCTCTGCCCACTTGCCTCTGGGGGCGGTGACATGGTCTGGGCTGCCGAGAAGAAGTGAAACCATTGTCATTTTGAGCGAAAATCAAAATTTTGTCTGAGTCATAATTCTCCCTGTCACTTTTCAAAAACTTTCCATCTTCTTTTCTAACACCACTGGTTGCCACACCCATCCTGTGGTCTTTGTATGTTGTAAATAATGGAGGTGGGGGATTCAGCAGTAGCCTACTCCTGTACCACAACTGTAAATACGCTTGGAATGGACATGTAAAAAACTGTAAAAAAAAAAAAAAAAAAAAAAAAAACAAAACTGCTTAAAATGACACATCAATAATACACCATAGCTTTGCAGTTGTTTTTTGGTGCGTTAATTATGGACAAGACTGATGCTTTGAACCAAACATGGTTCTGAGCACTGCCGTCAGTGCATGGAGTTATGAAGACGCTTGTTATCTCATTTTTAAATTCTAACAGGATGGAAAACACAGATAACTGTGAAGACTGAAGGCTAACATATCGCTGATGCTGAAGTCATAGCAAAGGCACATGTCTCCATGCACCCAGAATGTCTCTGTTAATGTGACTCCGATGTTCTTGTCTTTAGAACAGCTATTTTTTCATGCTTTAGGTGAAGCCTGCAGCATTGCATTGTGGGCATTCTACAATTATCAGATACTTTTGCTGTGCATTACACGTTGGCTTTTAAGTTATTTTTGCCATATTTGCTTTACTTGACTTCTGTACTTCATTTAATCATAAAACGTTCACAGTTTCCTTCCACATTTCATCAACAACTCTGTCTTAGCTGTAATATGACATGTCCACATGATGCATTTGTTTTTAAAAGGCAAACAAACCTCAATCTGATTTCAAAGGTAAGTTAATTATTTTAACATTGTTGCTTGTTATTTTATCTATCTGTCTTGTGGTGATTGTTTCCATACAAAAGTAGAAAAAGTCACATTTCCCTGTTCTCTGTCCACATTTCCTGCCTGGCAGTCAGAAAGTTATCTTTAGATAACCCTCTCAACTCATGCTGCCATACAGCTGTTTCCTTTTCAAAATATTGTGCATTAAACTCCTGTAAGTTTCTTCATTAAAGTTAAACAGTCATGCTAATAGCCTGAAACAGTCCAGCTCTACGTAAAGAATCTCCTTTATTGCAAAAAAGTGTATGGTTGTAGTTCATGCAGTGCTGATCTCAACATGTATTCCTGCATACATGAGGATCTGGAAGGTCCCCACTCATTGGACTGTCTGCCAGGTCGATGTTTGTGTCACTTCCTGATGTTCCGTGTCTGTGGTCTTAATGCTTGGCTGATGCTGGAGATGCTTATGTCCCGCACAACTGTAGAAGTAACAGACTCTATTTTTTGTAGTAAAGAAATGACTGTTCATGTATGCTAGAATGGAATGTCACTCGTTTCTATATATACTCCAATACTCAAGGTAGGAGAATATTTGTAACTGCAAAAATGCTCATTGTCCAGCTGAAAATGTGTTGTACTGAACTGCATACATGAATGTCAAATGGGAGATCAGCTAATTCTGTGGGCTTGTGGACTGGACATGGGGAATTTGGTTAGGTCTGCTGTTCTGCTGTGCTTGTTGGAGAACATCTGCTCCTTATTTCGATGACTCTTTGTTTCCTTGCTGTTCCTCAGAATGCTTACGCCACATACTGCTATGAAAAGTTTCAGCCTATTAGTTGTTTCTCTTCAATACCAGAGGTTGGAAGTCAGCCATGCTGCTTGGAAAACATAGCTTCAACCACAGGTCATCCTTTCTATCCTGTTAGAAATTTAAAATGAGACAGTAAGCCCCTGAAAAGAGGTGCATTTCACTGCAGAACAGCTACCTTTCAATGGCAGAGGCTTTAAAGAAAATCCACAAGAATGTTACTCACCCAGATGACATTGTCCAGTAGTGGTAAATAAAAACCCCCTTTTTTCAAATGCAGAACTATTGCTTTCCAAATTCCCCAGATAGACAGATACAGGCTGAGTGCCAGATCTATGAATTGGTGGCTTGTGGGTGCAGGCGCGAAAGTTCGAGGAGCCGTCATTTTGTCAACAAACGTGCAAGCCGGTGGGTGGCACCGTCTTCCTCAGCCCTGCCCCCAGACGGACGCCCGGAGCCCTCCACATCTCTCTCCATGCCGCCCTGTCCCTTGGTCTTGGCATGAAAAGGGGCTTTATGCCCACACAGCTTCAGAACACTGTATCCATGAGCAGCAAAGCATGGAGCTGCCACAGGGCCCTGACAGAAATGTCACTTCCCTGGCTTATCTCTGTCTCTGCACATGCTTACACACCTGCCATGTATTTAACAATTATATATATAATATAATATGTTAAATACATGGGAGGTGTGTAAATATAAATAAATAAAATGTTACATATTTAAAATATATTTAATATTTAATAATATTAATTATAATATTATTAAATTATTAAAATCTTAAAAAGTTATTGTATTACACCTGACACCTGTTCATGAATTTCCGTGATGTATAGATGATGGAATTTCACATTTCTTCTTTGTAAGTGATTTCCCTGCTCAGGAAAAGGTGCATGAAGATAATGAGAATCACATTTGTGGTCTGCCTGGGACTGTTTTTTTAACCCTGCGCTTGCAAAGATTCCGTCCTCCTTCCATCCGTTCTCACACAGCTCTGGCCACTTCAGTCCTGCTCTGGCTCACAAAAACACATTACATACTGTACTGACCACTGAGAGAAGTAGCTGGTCAGGTACAAACTGATGTTACTTGCCGATGTTGTGATGCCTTTGATTAGTCCGGGGTCTTCAGATCAGCAGGCTAATCCTCTGGTTCGTTGTGCCACACTGGTTCAAACTTTGCTGGCGTCTTCTGTCTGGTACAGTGGTATAAGAGTGTAATAAAATACTGCTGCCTGAGACTGGACAAGTATAAGGCAGGGGGAGCAAGGGGGGTATTGTACTGACCTAAAACAGAAGTCAGCGGTCAGCAGAGGTCAGCTCTGATGATGGTTGCACCACCCCTGGGGTTGGGGTTGAGACATGAGTTTGATTAGGTGTCCAGGTGAGTTACTCAGGTCTTTTGCTCAGCAGGCTAATCATCTCGTCTGGTGTGCCACTCTCTTGGTGCCCGATGTGGACCGAACCCACTGACTCACCCTTTCTTTTACAGCTTTTAAAGCACATGCACACATTCTCTTTCATATTGTTTAATCTGAAAACAACCATACACAGTTCAGTAAGTTAATATATACTGGTAAACTAATATATTAAAAAACAAGTTTGCTCATTGTGTGATTAATAAGGTGAATTTCATTATTTTGCTTTTTCTTCCACATTTAAATGTTACATTGTCTTAATTACAAGCACATTATTGAAATGTACTGCAAGTCTGGAACTCTTGTTATATTTTAGGTGCTTGTAAGATGTGATGTGGTCCATCTAATAAAGTTCAACAGTGATAACTATAATTATTGTACTGAGCATTTATAATGATGGTAATAGTCGATACTGATTGCCCCCCCCACCAAACTCACACATATATTCCTGTATTGTCAAAGTTTTAAAGTAATGTACCCATTTGAATCTAAAAGCCACAAATTATGGTTGTAGTCAATAATTGCTAACAAGATTTGTTTTTTTTTCCATTTCTGCATTATTGTTCTCTGAACTGTTGCATGTGAGAAAGTTTGTTGATAACAGAAAATAACCACTACAAACACAGATTTTATCTGTAGCAAGGCAAGACAAAATTGTTCATTATAATAATGTCTCCTAATGTCTGAGAAAATCTTTGATAAATATATATGTATATTTGCTTAAGGGATGTAAAAATAACAGCTGCTTACTTATACGGTGTATGTGTTTTCTGAGTCATTGCACAGTGGAGACCAGAGGTTTCAGTATGAATTTTGAGTTACCAGTTTGGTATGTGGTAATGGGTGTATGGCAAACCATTAGTATTTCCAATTATGGGTGTATGGTGTATCACTAGTATTTCCAATTATGGGTGTATGGCATACCATGAGTACTTCCAGTTATAGGTGTTTGGCATACCATTAGTATTTAAACTTGGTATATGGCATACAAGTAGTATTTGTTGGCATATGGTATACAATTATGTGCCAACAGATTTCCATTAGTGCTGGGCAGATCAACACAAGATATTGATGTTGTCAATATTGTTGCACACTTCCAGAATATCAATATCAGTATCAATTATTCAGATACCAAAAATGAATAAGTAGATTTTTATATAATTCCTTGTGCAGTTAAGACTATCACAGGTAAAAACTGTTCCGGCTGGGACTAAAGCCTACACCTTGTCATCTTATACAATATTCTTGCAAACAACTTCAGCTGGGACTCATATTACTTAGTGCTGTTGCGTAAATGTTCAGTCAAATCATCGCCATTATACATCTGATATTACAACAGTACGGCATTGGCCAGCAACAGAAAAAGAAGCATTGTTTAGTGTTAATTCACACCAACAGATTCTAATGTGGCAACATGTAATATGTGTTAACAAAAGTATATCTCATGGCAGTAATACAGCCAATCTTTTTAGTCATCTCAAAGCACCCACCCCAGATGCAAGATGAACAACTTTTCATCCAAAGACTGATAATAGACACTCTTCTGAGAGGCAGCTCCTACCTACATTTTTACATCAGGAGCTGGACAACTTTTCAGTTTGGAAAGAGCAAGTAATCCTGTACATTATTAAAGTATTATACAAGAAACATCAGCAAAGCTGTATCATGCAAGGAGGTGATAATCTGAAAGGCACTAAATCTGTACTAGGGTGGTTAGAGAACAAGAAAGTCGAAGTTTTGAAGAGGCCAAGCAGAAGTTAAGAATTAAACTCCTCATAAATCTGATGGGAATAATTAAAATTTTAAAATCGTTTTAATCCAATCACTTCATCAGGAGGTGACTGCTTTGTTATGAAGGTGCGTTAATGTTGAATAAATTTTCACTAGGAAAACAACATGAGAAACAACATTCTGTGTTATTGTGGTAACTCAGATTCCATTTTATCTAATATTGGACACTTACAAATCCCATTACACTCTGTATTGGCAAAGTGCAGTTGTGTTTAGATACAAGAGGCTGTCACTCTTGGTGCTATACATAAACATGCACTGTTTGGGACATTAGTGTGATGTCTAAGTCACCATTTCTGCCTCTAACTTGTCTTATTCAAAGGAGCAGCACTTCCAATGCTATTGCTCTCCACTAACCCAGGGTGATGTTGACCTGCCTGTTTCCAGGAATCAGAACACTATTCACTGCTGCAGTGAGGCAGCCCTGGGGTCTCAGATTCTTTACAACTAATATATGCCTTGGCCTGTGCAAGAGAAAATAATAAAATAAAACAGCAAGGTCTTTGCGGTAATTGCTCCAGCATCCAATAAAAGAGATATTTTCCATTTGGTTTATTGATTGAAAGCATTACATTGTAGCCGCTGGTCCAGAGGGAGGCCCCCCTGTGGAGGACTCATTTGTTCAAATGCACAATAATGTTTTAATGAAGAACTCGCACCCCTCTCGTTCCTTTTGGCCTTCAGTCAAAGATGCTTGATGAGATGGTTCTCCAGTGACAGGACCTAAATGCACCAGACTCCACTAATTGTATATCTGGGCCCATTCCAAATCTATCTGTTTTATGCATAAAGCATACAAAAAATATAATTGTTCCACACTCTTTGTAGTGTCTGATTTGTACAGATAAAGTGGCCATCTACATTGCGATAGAAGGTATGTGATTATTGCAGTTTTTATTTTGGCAGATTATATTACTCAGCAGGGCTTTTAATCATGAAGTGTTCCACTTCATTTAAGGTGAATAAAACTTTTGTACAACTGTAGACCAGTTTTATACAGACACATAATGTTTTATTTAACATTTGCACGCATTTGCCCAGTAGTCTCATATATATTGTAATTATAGAATGAAACAAATCAAATTTTAGACTAAATACAGTATATTGATGCCTGCTTTGCTCTAGGTTATAGATGAATGTGATCTGATAGTGATTGGTAGCTATTGTGTGAGTTAGCCCGGTGACTCAACCCTGCTGCTCTAGTTCTCAGTCATGTGAGGAAGTCCTTCTAGCCCATCAGAGTGCATCTGTAGTTCACATTAACAGGTTAGCAGCTGGTCCAGTTTCCTTCAACAGGGACCAGAGGTCAAAAGCCATCAAGTGCAAAGAAAAAAAGTTCATGCTTGTGAGAGGTGTAGATGTGGCTATGAGCCGATATGAAAACACCAACAGTCCATGGCGCTATGAGGTCTAGGAAAAGAGCACTAATGCTATGAGGAAGAGGATGAGAGGTCACAGGGCAACAAGGAGAAAACAAGCAGACCTCTACAGCACTAACAGAAAGCACATGGTCCAAGTTATGCCTGCTAGGCATTGCCCTTTGGATGCTAACACAATGGTCACTTTAGCGATTTTGTTTCTAACATAGAGATGTTTACTTTTTAAATATCCAGAAGCTGTTTCAGCGTGAGTCCAGTGGTCATGAAACAAATTACTTAAAAAAAAATTTAACAAATGCTCAAGGAGATCTGGTTTTAATCATGGCTCAGATTTCAAAATTACTGTCAGTTATTTTTAATGTAGTCTTCTGTTTTGATGAGAACAGTATTGTGGCAAGCTGTTAATGAAAAAGCCAGTAATTCTCAAGCCTTAACCACTATTTCTTTTCATGATCCTGTGAGGTAAACTTTTTGTGCACTTTACTTGCCTTACTAGCAAGTCATCAGAGGAAAGGTCAACATTGCCCTGCTGAGACTACTTACCTGGTCACAGGCTGTAGGTGGAAACCAGTTTCCATCCGCCTTCCCCCGTCAACCATCAGAAGGAGTAAAATAGATGACCCCCCCCATCACTGAGATACATGAGTGAAGTGTGTTCTTTAGGGTGCAGTGTGTATTAGGCCCTGTCTGCCCCAATGTCTGCTCTCAATAAGTTGAGGGGGAAATGCTGGCTGTCCGTCTGTACCAGAAATGGCAGCCACACAACTTCAGATATAGCTGCTGTATCCTAAGAATATGAGATAGTGCTAATACAAAATTGACCCCAGATTTATGTGAACAGGTGAAAGTTTCCAACATACAGTTTTTACATTTTTTAATATATGCGTTTGGTGCCATGTTGGTGGGATGTAATGAAGATGTTTCTGCTACATGAGGACTTTAAAATGGGGCTCTATTGGCTCTGCTTACCAAGATTCACACTATATTGGGTTACCTGTTCACTTTTATACAGGAAAGAGGGAGGAAATAAATTTAACCCAAAGAAGTATTTATATTTGTCTTGAAAATACTGTGAAACCGACTTGCATGATGACTTCACCTTTTTGTTTTCCTGCAAATTTCCTGTTCTGAACCAACCACTTTTTCTCTTTATTTCTAAATAAATATACAAATGTGTTAAGGGAAAACAAAATAACAGCCATCAAACAAAAAACACATTTTTTGAATAGGGAGGGTCTAAGAAGATGGGAGAAGACAATAAATTAAGATTAAACATGCTGAAAGTGCCAAAAAGGCTGAAGTATAGAAAAGCACCCCTCCCTTCTAAAGATGTTTGGATCTGCTATGATGTGGTCCAGGATGATCAGGGTTGTCCTGGAAGTCACCCGTGCTCAGGGACTGTGGGCGAGATCACCCATGCGATGGAAACCCAAAGGCAGCACGTTTTCTTGCAGCCCTGGAAAAGCAGTCCAAGTCTGCTGTTGTTTCCTTTGGAGGTCACATTTCTCCTGCACGTGCTGGTGCTCTTCAGCCTGCTGGCATATGGTCCCCCCCCCCACACTCTTTTTTTAAATTCCTGTGAAACAGAATCTGTTGCTTTACAGTGTAGCCGGCCCTAAGCCACAATTCAAAGCAGATGTGCAAGGGCGGCTTGCCACGGAACACAAAAGTGTTGAGAAATTGCCTGCAGGCCACTGGGGTGGGGGTGGGGCTCGGGTTGGGAGGGGTCTTGTAAGCAAAAACAGCCATGTTGCTAAGAAACACAAAAACAAAACATTATTGAAAGAGCTTGTTTTAGTGTATAAACTGGTATGTAATAAATGCAGTATTCTGTGAGCAAAAATGTAAGGTCTCCTGGTTCATTAAATTGGACCTTAGTTTCTAATGAAAGAAGTGGCTGTTTTGAGGATGTAGACATCTTTATGTGTTTGGCTTTTGTGTTCATGTTTCAAAATCACTTCATGGACTCAAATGTTATTTCACCCTTGAAACAGCACTAAACATCCACTTTTCCTTGACTGACATTGACATTTCACTGCCCCTTGCAAAGCAGGTAACTTTATTTTACTAAAAAAGTGGTACTGCACTGACTGTTTAACCTTTGTTTAGAAAGTAGACATGATTAATTTTGAAATTAGGCCATGTACCTCTTCAACTAAACTACTTTGATACACATGACTTTATCTGTACGTTTGTTTCTTGTTCGTTCATATTTTATTTACATTGTACAGCTACTTTTCGTACAGCCATCCCTGCGGCTTAATGGTGCACTGTTGTGCTGCCATTGTCTAATGTGCAAATATGCCAGAGGTGTGGCACCCACCCCTTATGATTTACTGTTATAACTGTGACACTGAATTATGTTTCTGGGACCCTTTTGCACTTTGCTCTGACATGTTCCATGGCCCCGGGTTCCACCTGAAGGACTAGGAGATGTACGCTCTACTGTCTGTGGGTGCTGTGATCATTAACTAGCCTCATGGAGGGGCAGGCTGACCTGGCTGTCCTCCAGAGCAGGTCATGAGAACCACACTGCTGCTCCAGGTGCAGCACTCTAGCAGATGCCACACACTCTTCTCTGCTTTGGAATGCACGAATGCCCACATGGTATACAGTTACACCAAGTGGCACACAGTGCCTGTCATACCCATCATGCTCCAGTCAATACAGCAGATGTCCAGTGAAGGATGCTTTCTTTTTTACTTTATAAGCTTGTCATCAGTCTTCTTGTGAAAAGCTGAGCCAACTATTTCATGTGATTAATGGTGTCAGACTGCAACCTCGTGTTATTTTACAGCCCTTTAACCTAGACAGAGACTTCTCAGTCCAATCTGTGTCCTCTTGCTTACTCAAAATGTGAGTTTTCCAGGAAAGGTTTTTTTTAAAGTGGCTGGGTGCCACGGTGAGTCCTGTAAATTAATGTTTAAGTATATTAACCTGGAAATTCTAATGATTTTTATTGTAAAGAATGCATCATGTTCAGAAATTGTAAGAACAGAATTCCTAGATAAGACCAAAATGTATTATATTCTTACTATTCTATAGATTTATTGTATGAACAGATCAGGAAATAACTGAACACAATGAAAACAAATATTCTACATCTCTAATCAGAAATGTTACAGATATGGGGTGAGAATTGCTATAATATACACTTTTTAAAATTACTGTATGGTACAGCATACATACAAAACAGTGCATTTTCATGGAAACATTTGCATATGCTGTACTGTACTATACAGAAGAGTGAAATTATTCCAGGTCAAAAGTAACTAATTTTGATATTTTTCCTCAGAAGAAAAGAATGAATTGGATGATTTTATGAAGTAAATGCATATAAATCACTAAAAAGTACACATGACTGATTTGTGCTAGATCAGGAATGCATCTTTGGCTGCCAAACAGGAGGTGTCCATACCAGCTTCTTCATTCCCCATTGCTGACATCCCATAGCTAAGGTAGAGGGGTCCAAGTGTCTCATGGTGCTTACTGCCAGGGAGCAACATCTGTGAGCCCCAGATGTTTTCATTCCAGGGGAGTTTGTGGTTCAGCACAGGGGGTATGAAGCAAATCTCACGACTGCAGGAAAGATTGTGGCATGACTAATTAGTTGAGGCGGTTATATAACAGGGGGAAGCTGTGCCAGGGTTTGAACCAGCGTATCCACAGCCCACACAGAACTACCAGACATGCTGATTAACCTGGTGAGCAACACACCCAAGCACCCTGCTTGTGAGATTAATCCAACTCTTGTCCTGATGACCTTTGGGGTTTCTATTGTAGCCTTCTTAGTTACTTGGCAACAGTTGCAAAGACACTCAGATCCACATGTATCGTTTTTGTAATTTTACACATTGCACATACATGGCGCATGTATCTTTTCTTTCATGTATTTCTTTGTTTTCAGTGAATCACAGACTTATTCCACGTTGTGTTTTTGATTTGGTCATTAAACCGGTTGTTATACAATGAAGAAAATCATGCCACATTTATGGGTTGTTTAACTTTAAGAAATCTCTCCCAATTATTGGTGTTAGAGCAGGTTCTATCTTATTTATACATATCTTCAATAACTTTGATATAGCGCAGGAGTGCAATTCAATGGTTTAACCTAAGGGCACCAAGGTAACTTGTTAATGGATGTTACACAACTAGGTTGTCTGACATCTAATTTCTTGTACTTATTATGAAATATATCTTCTTGCTTTGCTGCCAGAGTGCCCTGGGCATCCTTCCATGTTCTTCCCCTGTCAAAGATCTGCTCAGACCTGTACTGCACTGACTGTGTGACCAGTTGTTTCTTAGGAAGGCAGTGTAGCAATTGAAGCTGCCATAAAGTCAGACTCTTTGTGTATTTATTGCATTATGATACCTGGTGAAAGAAAGGTTTGAATGTGGTTCTTGAAAACAGTTAAAATTTCTTGCATTGTTTTACATCTTTCTATATAAAACATTAGAATATGCAGCATTATAGACACCCTAAGAAACTGGCATTGCCATGGCATTTATCCATTCATCCACCCATTACTAACCACTTATCCCAGTTCGGGTCATGGGTCACTGTCTTTATATCGCAGGTGTTCGATATTTAATTAAAATATGTTACTGTAATATTTAATTAGCATGTTTCATATCATCGAGGACCATGTTATGAAGACAAATCAGCTGGTAACTGTGACACTATTTTAGAAAGACTGGTATCTGGGGAAATGTGTCCTTGTGTGTAATGACATGATGGTACTATTGGAGTGAAGAGCATGGCCATTACACTGCATTGTCAGTATTAATTGAGCAGCCATCTGAGACTGAAATGCACAGCTTTAGCATGAGGGACAAAGAATTAGTAAAGTAGAAGGTAGAGGTGAAGAGGATGGGAGGGAACAGGAGCTACAAGGTTGAAAAGCAGTCCTCCTAGCATTCTACGGGACAGCCCATGTCAGGCTCTGAACCTCAAATTACATTCAGACTTTAGGATTTCCCTCCCTGCACGGGTGTGAGTTTGAAGAGAGGAGTTAGGTGGGAGGAATGACGCTAGGAGATTTGGAACTGTGTGGATAGGGGTGGGGGGGTGTGTAGGAAGGTTGTACATGAAGGTATTCTCCTCAGGTCCTAGTAGGCGCTTTCACAAAGGCCTGTTGCAATGAAAAGTTCTAGTAGCTTGGAGTGCTTTTCTTCAATGGAGCGCTAAGAAACCTAAATGTTTGAAATTTTGTGTCTAGACACAGTACATAAACAGTTTTGACTGGTTCTTGTTTTATGCAAAAAATTAAAATCTTGACACACAGGAGTTTCTTGACTGAAAACCACTAGAGTTTTTAAAACGTCACACACTTTCAGCAGAATTCATTCTGAAAAACAGATTCCTTCTTAAAACTTCAGTCAGTCATTCATATTTACATATGAAATAGAGTAAACAAGATGAAGTGCTCTCTTCTACTTGCTTGTGAAGTAGCTGATGGATATTTTTAGAATGTCACAAAACGCTGTGCATAGAAGTTTCAGTTTCACTTCCAGCTTTGATCGAGCTCCTCATTCTTGGCCACTGTTTGCTGTATTTTACATGTAGACTGAGTGATTCTAGGGGACTTCCCACTGAGTACATGTAGAAATATTGGTGAGTAGGCTTTGCCCCTATTTTTTCTTGTCTGTCAACATCAGTCGCGAAGCCATAATGTTGCAAAATAATATTAGTCTCGGAAAACTGAACATAAAAAATGTTGCAGTCTTACCACGAAAAATTCTAATAGTGCAGTTCTAGTGAAGTTCAAATCTATGTGCAGAAATTCCCCAAGGTCACATTTAGGCTGAAAAAGACAAAGACAAAGCTTGTACTCCTCTCATATATTACATGCTAGTGTGTAAACAAGTCATTACATTTCTGCAGTGAGAAGAAGTGAAAAAAGTAGGTGGGAGACGCACCATGATCCTGTATGATGTTAAAACTGTGACAGCCAGGTATGTATGAACAATGCATGTGGTGGAAATGAAGTATGCAAGAAGTCTGGAACATCTGCGCTGTTTACTCATTTGCTAGACGTCACTGTCAGCGGACATCCTTTGTGTGTAATAACAGAGGGCAGGGATGCTGGAAACATAATTGCTGTTTGGAGGTAAAGACGTGATTTGGCTTTTATGAAGGAACACTGCTGCAAGTATACCACTTTGTTTACAGCTGGCAAATTTACGTCCTAGTGACCAACAAATGCTTTGTGGTTTTTTTCAGTTCCCTAGCTTTTTTTCTGGTTCTGATATTTAAAGTTGCCTTACCTCTGATTCTGATATTTAAAGTTGCCTAAGTGTGATGAAAAACTCACATGTAGTATGAACAACTATTTCCAAGTACTGTGGCCACGTGGGGGTGTCTGCTTATGGAGGAAGTGAAACAATCAGCTTGGGAAAGGCCAAAGTTGAGGCCCAAGGGGCCCTTGGGAGAGAGAGAGAGAGAGAGAGAGAGAGAGAGAGAGAGAGAGAGAGAGAGAGAGAGAGAGAGAGAGAGAGAGAGAGAGAATAAAAAAATAATAATAAAATGACATCTGCCAATGCTCAGGAATAAATTTTCTGGTCTTTGTCCAGTACAAGAAGATTAATAGGTGGTTCTTATCAACAATGGAATTTTTAAAATCCAACAAGGGTTATTGAACAGGTTGAATGTACCACATCATGTGACTGTATTGTGCTTTAGAACCCCATACGAGATTATGGCACTTAGCCAGGGCAGTTCCCCACCACATCAAACAAACGCTTTCCTCAACCTATAACTGTGAGAGAGCAATGAGGGATACACCCGAGTCACACGGTGCGTTAAACATGAGTTTGGTCAGTTTTTTCCCCCTAAAGATTTTTCTTCTTTTGTATCTAGATTTTCAATAATCCTAGTACCTGACAGAGAAAAAAATTAAAAGCACTTCATAAGTTTCACAACTATTCATGTTATAAAATGGGTAATCAAGTCTTCTTTTCTTCTGTCTTGTTTTTATAGAGACCAGATGTGCTGATGGAGTATCAAATTTTTACCTTTGTGGGTAGTCTGAATTAGCATATGATCATGGAGGCGCACTATCATTTCATGGCTGTGGTTGAAGAACTGAAATGTAACAGTGTTTTATTACTGTATGACTCTGTACTGGATTGTGATGTATGCTAAAAAAGATTACATACTGTAAAACTCCCACACACTCTTTGAGTGGCTTTGCATTTCTGTTGTCATCCTAGTTTTAAAAGCTCTCTGTTTTAATTAAGTAAACGACAATGTAAGGATATAAACACAGGCACGATGTTCTTCATGATAATTTTCCAGATTGAAACTCTGCTCTTTGCAATGGAAATTTGATATTTCTAAATTATATTATAAATATTGTGTATTTTCAGCTTTTTTCATTAAGTATTTTATACATCAGTGTAATTGAATTTACGTTGTAGTCTTTATGTTTCCACAGAATTTTCCCAAGACAGATGCTTAGAACAAATTCAACAGCAGTTAATTTTTTTTATAGCATTTTGCATTACCAGTTTAAGTGTGACAAAACTCAAGACTAATAACTTTATATTCTGTTAAAATTAACATTATTTTTGCTCTGGTACTTGGTTACCCTTTCCACCTATGCAACTGTTGCTTCTATAGTGTGGACTGACAAAAACAAAGGTAAAAAATAAGGTAGCATTTACAGAAAGACCAACAGTAATATAGCCCAGATTAAAAGAACTAAAATACTGGTTCTAGGTAGTAAATGGATATATATTTACTTACCATCTAGAACCGGTGTTTTAGCCTAACTTCTTGCAACATTAGTCTACATGGTAAATAGTTATATTTATTACATAAATACATTTATTTACCATTTAGCCAAAAAAATTGTAATAGTTACTTACTCATAATCATTTGATCTTATAATTAGGACCCCTTGATACTTAAAAGTATTGCCATTTAGGTCTATTTACAGATACATTAGCATAAGGGAACATCCTAAACAGTGATGAGTGCAGGTATAATGTGGTCACAGTTCCCAGGTCTTGTTGGAGGACCTCATGCAGCATTTTCAGTTTGCTTTCAGATTGAAATCCATCCATCCATTATCTTAACTGCTTATTCCTGGTGAGGGTCGCAGGGAAACCTGGAGCCCATCCCAGAGCACAT
>JABJVR010000029.1:8512497-8534647 GCA_025773905.1 Chitala chitala
AAACTATAACAATCTTTGGTCTCACCAGTCAGAAATTCAGATTGCTGTTCAGATTCCAGGGGCGTCTTGTTTCGTGTGTGTGTGTGTGTGTGTGTGTGTGTGTGTGTGTGTGTGTGTGTGTGTGTGTGTGTGTGTGTGTGTGGTTATCCCCCAGGTGCTCAGTGGTTTCCTCTATACATACATCACATGGTTCAGGAAAGCAGTATTGCCTTTTATGTCTGTGTGTGTCTGTGCCAGTGTGTGTATGCTGGGTAAGTGCTCTGTCCAGGTGTGCCCTTCTCAGTTACAGTTTTGCTGCGTGGGATAGAAAGCCCCCTGTGACCCTGTCCAGGATAAGTGATTTGGAAATGAATGAATGTAATAATCTGTACAGAATGATCTTTCAGTTTGAGTATTCATTGCGCAAGTGTTACTTGTGAAAACAATAACAGAAATCCTGACATCTGGATATAACGCTTAACTTTGCAGCCATTAGAATGTAATTGATATGACCTTTATAGTTGACGTACAGCTCACCCTTCAAATCAATCAAGTTTTTTAGAAAGATTTTGAAATTAATAACAAACGAAAATATAGCGTCCAACTGGAGATCTGCCTTCCAAGACAAATGTTTCGGCAAGGTGATTATTTGAAAAAAGCTTTGCATAATTGTTTATACAGTTTGGGCTACATTTATGTTACACTGTCCTTGGAGCAGTTAGGTATGTAGGACAATACTTACCTGCTGGGTCTGCTCGGTCTGTTTTGTTGTGCTCATTAAACTGGGTTTCCTCCCTTATGAACCCTTCCACAGGCTAATCACTTCTGTTTTGTTTTTGTTGTCTTCCCATTTGACTAAAAGTAAAGTTTTAAAACATGCATGTTATTTTATCAAGAAGTGAGAGAAAAAGGTGATCAGGAGAAGCTAAAAATGTCTAGTTACTTTCTCTGTGCTAGCAGTTGGTGAGTACACAGATTATTACCCTTTTTGTAATTTTATTGGTAGAATAAAAGACTGCATTTGTCAAACTGTGCACAATCTGCATTTGAAGATAAGCAGCTTTCAACCGGATGGCTACGGTTCTTTTCTTCACAAAGTGCTTCTGTTCCTTTTAAATTAATATACAGTACAAAGTGAATCCATTTATCACCTTCTTTTCTGTGGTAGTTTTAAGCTTCATGAAAAATATGAAAGCTGCCAGGATGACACCTTTGCTCATTCCTTTCGTTCAGTTCCGTTAGACCTGTCCTCTGTGACACCACCTAAACATCCACAGAGAAGCTGTTGTGTTTGTCACCAAAGAGCTGAGAGAAGATTGTCACACAACCACATGCATGATTGGAGAGAATGTGTTGAAATGCTGTATGAAATGCACACAGAAACATACCTTTTGTGTTCCTATACTAAGCAGGACTTATTAGACTGAAACATCTTGCCTAGAATTCAATCTTAGTCAATTATAATTATGCTGCACTGATATCCTGCTAGGTTGGGTAAAATACCTTGAACCACAATAAGCAATCTCAGTCAACAGTGAACACTGCCTATTCCAGTAATCTGTCTCTCTTCAAGGCTGGGTATTATGTGTCATAATAACGATTGCTTTGATTTAAGTGCTGTGTGTGACTGAACAGTATACATGACATACTTTTTCATAATAATGGCATGCTGTTATATTTCATATTGTTCATATTCATATTCAAAATTCATATGGAAATGATATGTGAATAAACATGCAAGGTAGTGGTGTTGCATTGCGATGTAAAGGTCTTTTAGTGTTTTGGGCTGTGTTCACTTGTCATGGGCAGACTGGCAGACGTGGAGCCTGGCGCTGTGCCCTCCCCAAGGGTGGGAGAACTGTGTAAGTCATTGCAGTGCTCAGAGAATTACAGCTGTCTGCCTGGCTGTCACTGAAGGAAGTGTGTATTGGAGGATATGTGTACCTCGAAAGAGACTCAGAGCACTGCTTGGGTACCTGTACGGGATTTCTGTGGCCTCCATTCCTCATACAATCTCTCTTTTAGGGACTTCCTCCCCAGAGGTTCAGGAATTGTTACCCGAAGGCCTCTAGTCCTGCAGCTCATCAGCTCCAATACAGGTATTACTTTGTGGACGTGGCCAAAGCCACTGGATCTCACTTAGTCTAAATAAAGCAATAATATCTTTATCAGTTTTGGATATTACATTAGTAACTCAACGTCATTCTACATCGCTGTACAAAGGCAAGCGACTATGTAGACTCAGAAAACACCATTTACAGGTTTGCAATTAAAAGATTATCCTAACTAAAATTGCCTCTTTTGATCCACCACAGAATGCCCTGTAAGACATGTTTAAAGAAACAGCCACTAGAGGGTGGCGTTTCCTTTGTCAAACAGTTGATAAACGTTATAGCTGTTACTGTATATCATTTCCTGTCAGACGTTAATTGTACTTAACCTCATAAAGATATTTTACTTTTTAAAAAAATTACTGCTAAATACAGCCAGCTGTATACAGTGTGAACATGTGGAAAGTTGTGCAAACTTGTATATAAAAGAAGGATTTTGAAAATTATTCAGAGAAGATAAGAGAGGAACGCATGTACCCTTATCAGATTCCGTCTGAGTTCTTTACTGATAGATGCAGCTGGTTACACAGTTGTAGGCTATGTTAGATGAGGTGCATGCTTTTAAAAAAGGACTTAAAACCTTTCTGTTCACGAAAGCATATCTGAACTAGACTACTTGATTGTTTTTAGCTATATTGCTTTTATTACATTTCCATACTACTTTTAGGCTATAAGCAGTTTATACTTCTTTGTAATGTTCTCAGGGTTCTTAACATTGTAGCACTTTGAGATTTGACCCAAATGTAAAGTGCATTATAAATAAAATGTATTATTATTATTATTATTATTATTATTATTAGGTGCCATATTATTGAATTTTTCATCTTCCAGCTTTTCCCAAATACGTCCTGCCTCTTTTCCCTCTCTGCTTCTTTCCCTTTGATCCTGTCTCCCCACCACTCCTTTCTTTATCTTCTCAATGCAGAGTATGCAGAGTTCCTGCACTGTAAGGGGAAGATATTCACAGATTTCGATGAGGTTCGCCAGGAGATCGAGGCGGAGACAGATCGTGCCACAGGGCATAATAAGGGCATCTCGCCCGTGCCTATCAACCTACGTGTTTACTCTCCACATGGTAGTGCACGGTCTGCAGCACCCTCTCATAAACAGAGCAGCTCTCCTCAGGCTGATTGGCTCTGAGACACTTTAAACATTTGTGAATAAAACTTTTTTTGTAGTTACATAACTGGAAGGCAGAACACTCACAGATTCAAACACTGAAATTGCATTGATCTAACCGCATATGTTGATTAGAATGTGTCTGCATTGTCTGTTTTGATGTTTTAATTTTAATGGTATTTGTGAAGCATTTAAATATGGTGCATCTCTGTGTTCTACAACATGGCAGTGCTTAACCTGACACTGATCGACCTGCCTGGGATCACCAAGGTGCCAGTGGGGGACCAGCCAGCAGACATTGAGTACCAGATCCGAGACATGATTATGCAGTTCATCTGCAGAGAGAACTGCCTCATTCTGGCTGTCACCCCTGCCAACACAGACCTTGCCAACTCTGACGCTCTCAAGCTGGCTAAGGACGTGGATCCTCAGGGTGAGGGAGAGATGGAGGGGCAAGTTTGGCTGTGTTATATTTGTGTATCTCCGTGTATAACGTCAAGTTGTTGGTCAAGCCGCGTCGGCCTTTCCCTACATTCTTTAGCAGCTATAGATTTGAGAATATAGCAGGAGGATCAGCAGTGGGTCGATAATGCATGAATCCATGATGACACTGCTGTCTCTGTGCCAACTGTACCCTGCTCATCCCTTATCCCCGTTAGGGCTGCGCACCATCGGGGTCATCACCAAGCTAGACCTCATGGATGAAGGAACAGATGCCCGTGAGGTTTTGGAGAACAAACTTCTTCCCCTACGCAGAGGTATATTATGCCATGACGTACTAAAGAACATTGAACTACTGTAGAAGGCTCAGTAACAATCCAAGGGTGTTTTCACATACTGTTTGTGCAGATAAGTGTGGCAGATGTCACATAATGCAGTTGGTATGATGGGTTCTTGATAGGTTTTGGACCCAATACGTTCCTGGTGCACCCAATTGCAAGATAACGGATATTCTGGATAAACCACTATCTGTTGCAGCAGACTCTAAGCTTCACTGTAAATCTATTGGTGATTATACTAGTGATTTGAAGGATTATATTAAATCACCCCAAAACCTACAAGGATATGTTACTGCTGTTTAAAATCTTTAAAATATAAAAAAACTGTAATTTACTGTGAACATGCAAGGTTTTCTGTTTTTTAATGCTGAAGTTACTTATTGATACCCTATTGCTATACCAGACTGACCAAATGTTGTTATGGATATCCCAAAACTTTTAGCAGATTATTAAATTTGCAAGATTATTTCACAAAACTCTATAACAACATGGCCCTGTTTATCATTAAACAAATGCTAAATTTGATATGGATAAAATAATAATAGGTTACAATTTTGTTTATTTAGAATAGAATTCTTAATATCTTTTAAACTGTTTTTTAAGAATATCACTGATGTTGGAAGGACTTGCTTTGGTGGTCAATTTTTAATGCTAAGAGGTAATTTAGTCATTACCTCTTAACATTAAAAATAGAACTGTCTGTGATAAGACTTGCTTTGGTTTTTATATTCTGGTATTTTGGTCACCCAGAATTCCACTTTTCCCTTTTTACTGCCTTCCCAGGGTATATTGGCGTAGTGAACCGCAGTCAGAAGGATATTGAGGGCAAGAAGGATATTAAAGCTGCTCTTGCAGCTGAGAGGAAGTTCTTCCTCTCTCATCCTGCCTACAGGCACATGGCAGACAGTATGGGCACTCCACACTTGCAGAAAGCGCTAAACCAGGTAAGGTGAAGCCGGAAAGGGTGGAAATGTAGGAGACAGTATAGCAAATTCTTGATTCAGACTTTGACTGTGAGTAAAAATGTACTGCAGCTACACAAGCTTTTTGTTAACTGTCTTATTTGTGCATCTCACTTTTTTCATAACGTCTGTGATTCCTCTTACGTAGATAAATCTTAACAAGATCATGCAAAATTAATCTGCTTTTGCAGCTCAAGACACACCAAATGAACTATTATCAATTTAGCAGACACTTTTATCCAAAGTGACTTACAACATTTCACATGTGTGTTACAATGAGGTAGCGCAGGGTGTCTTGGTCAAGGACACACCAGGTGGCTGGACTGGGATTCGAACCAGGAGATTTCAGCATCCCAGCCTGATGTTCTACCCATTGAGCCACCTGGCAACTATACTGAGAGGTGCAAGAAATGACCTTATGTGTTTCTGCAGCAACTGACAAACCATATCCGAGACACGCTGCCGGCGTTCCGCAGCAAGCTGCAGACACAGTTGCTGGCTCTGGACAAGGAAGCTGAGGAATATCGCCACTTCCGTCCGGACGACCCCTCCCGGAAGACAAAAGCTCTGCTGCAGTATGTGTTCCCCCTCCCTCTCTTCTCTGCTCTTTTTTTTTTCTTATTTGACTCAGTGTACACATAGAGCTTATAGACTTTGCTACACGTTGGCATCTTGTTTGCAGTTTAACTGCTCTGAAGGTACTAATCACAAATGCAAATTACATGCCTTTTTCAATTAACTATCAGTATGAGCCTGAGAAATAGGATATTGGTGGGTGGCGTTAAGATTAATTTATGATGTAAAATGGCAGCAACAGGGACTGAACTGATCAGATCTCATTGTGTACAGAGATCTCATTGTGTATCAAAACAATCAGGACACAGTTATCTGCTGGTATAATGAACTGAGTTAAAATGCATAAATTGCATCTTTGGGTAATTTTAGTACTTCAATTTCTAAAGGTCTTCCTTTCATGTCCACAGAATACCAGATACATTCCAGTTACATCTCTTTTGAGGAGCACAAAGACTTTGTTTACAGTCTATAATTATCCTCGCTGTTACCACATTACACACACACACACACACACATGTTGTGTGTTGAAAACTTACTGAATACAAACCTGCTCTGGTTTCTGCTTCCATTAAATCTGCTGTAAAGTGGTGCTGCTGTGATGTCATAACGAGTGTGAGACCGTCTGCTAAGTGTTTTAATATTTTCATGGTATTTTCTGTTTTTCGTCTACTTGGGCATGCTTCTTTGCCAATTGGCAGGATGGTGCAGCAGTTCTCTGTGGACTTTGAGAAAAGGATTGAAGGTTCTGGTGATCAGGTTGATACGGTGGAGCTGTCAGGAGGAGCCAAGATCAACCGCATCTTTCACGAGCGCTTTCCGTTTGAGCTGGTGAAGGTGCGCCTGCAGTGCCTCTCCTCTTCATCTCCCCCTTTTCAGTTCTTCCTGTCTATTTCATCTCTCTTCAAATTCTCTGCTGACCTGTGGGATCTGAGCAGTGTTATATGTTTAAATCAGCAGTGTTGTATTTTCTCAACAAATGAAACGGATTTTGATAGTGATGGGCCAAATTGAATAATTAAGGAAAGATGTATATAAACAGACATACTTAATTGTGGACTTCCTGGAGGGAGTTTCAAATGCCTGACTTCAGTTGTTCTTAATTTAGGATTGTTAGCTTGTTTCATCTCACTTTGACATGACTTGGGTTTTTGTTACTGACAGATATACCAGATGACAAGAACAATTACTTACAAGAACATTGACTTGGTCCTCAGGCACATGGATCATATTAACTTTGTGACTTTGATTTTGGAGTTGTGTATATGTTAGATATAAACATGCTTGAATGTGTTTTTCATTAATAATCACACTTATGATGTTTCTTACGGCATGCTTGATGTTCATCAAGATTTCTGTTGAGATGGCTTGAATGTATGAAAGAATTCGCTAAAAAGATACATTTTCTAATAGTATGCATATACAGTTTTTTGCTATATTCTTACGGATGTACAAAACAATTAGAATATTATTTTTGTGTTGGAATAGAAGAAACAAAATTCTGTAACACCCATTTAAAATAATACTAAATATGAAAAGTGTCATTATTAATATTGTAAAAATGAAAGTTGTATTTTTGGTCCATTCCCAGCTGAATAAAGTTTATATTACATATTGATAAGATCATGTTAATGCATTTTATGATTCATGTTTTTAGTCAGAATGGAAAAACTGAGTAAATGATAGTTAAAGATTTGTAAACTGTTAATGAGTCTTAAACTTGAACATAGAAGTTTGCATCACTAATGTGTGACACCTGAGACTTTACGTGACACTTGCTGGTATTTCTGTTCTGTCACCACCGTACCTTTGCCAACAGATGGAGTGTGACGAGAAGGAATTACGTCGGGAAATCAGCTACGCCATTAAGAACATTCATGGCATCAGGTGAGTTTATGTGGCATGTTCACGTAAAACCATCTTCAGTGATATTATGCATTACTACAGTAATTTTTTAGAATGCATGCGAACTTATCTGAAGGTTTATTCAAATTAGCTAGTACAGGTAGATGTCTATTCATGCAGTTCTGCTAAACAGACTTGCTTATTTATACAGTTATTTATGCATACGTGTTGTTGGTACTCTACAGTACTGACTTTTGACAACATGGTGTAGTTTCGTACTTGACGTATTGTGCTTACGGCACTGGCCGTCTGCTTCCCTGGCGTGCAGAACACTCACTGTCTTCTCCTTGACACTCGAGCAGTTCTCTTAGATCTTGTTCTCCTTGCTCCTCTCTTCTGCTGTCTTCTGCTCCTCCCGTGTCCTGCTCTTATGGCACCTGTGGTCACCTCTTCCACTCCCACTCTTTGCCCAATGTAGGACAGGGCTGTTCACACCTGACATGGCCTTCGAAGCCATTGTGAAGAAACAGATAGTGAAACTGAAGGGACCGTGTGTCAAGTGTGTGGACATGGTCATTCAGGAGCTCATCAACACAGTGCGCCAGTGCACTGTCAAGGTACTGCTGGGGTCTTTCGCTGACGCATCTGATGCTCACTGAAGTGTTGCAAGATGAACTGTCAGTATTATATCTGCTGGACTTTACTTTGTACCACCTGTACCACCATATTTCTTTTCCAGGCTTTGGGTTTTCTGCATGACATCCCTTCTGCTTTATTTCTGCTTTAATATAGCACTGTTATGCCGTAAACCACATATAACTACCTCCTAATTTATAGTGAACTAGCAATGTCTGGCTTATTGATCATAAAGCTCTGTTGATGCTGTGTACCCTAGGTCTGGACATGTTCACCAAAAACTGTCATTTGTTTGTTATGCATGTAGAGTTTGTCTCATATGTACTTAGTGCAGCCGTTGTAATTTTGTCTTCAATGTGCCCTTGTAGTTAGGGACCTTTCCAAGACTGCGAGAAGAGACTGAGAGAATTGTGACCACACATATCCGGGACCGAGAGAGCCGGGCCAAAGACCAGGTTATTTATATGTGTCTCCAATTACCCAGACAATGTACCTAGCTTTTTAGCAGTCTGGTGGTTCAATGGGTAGAATATAAGGCTGGGATGGGGATGTTTCCCGGTTTGAATCCTAGTCCACCTGCCAGGTGTGTCCTTGAGCAAGACACTCCATGGTACCTCCCCGGGTGCTGCGTGTGGCTGCCCACCGCTCCCCCATGGGAGTGCAGAGAACAAATTTTGTTATGACACATTACGTGTAACATGTATATGTACAGAATGACAATAAAAGCTGATGATGATTATTATTAATAATAATAATAATAATTTACCACTAAGATTAATAAAGTACTATACATTTTACCATTTCAGCTGCTGTAGGTCTCTGGGGTCCCAAACTGTGGGTGGACTATACAATTTTAATACATTTTTTTTTTTTTTGATTTTAGGAAATAATTCTCAAAAATAACTAAC
This sequence comes from Chitala chitala, assembly GCA_025773905.1. Lineage (NCBI taxonomy): Eukaryota > Metazoa > Chordata > Actinopteri > Osteoglossiformes > Notopteridae > Chitala > Chitala chitala. The sequence continues at coordinate 8,521,410 of JABJVR010000029.1, forward strand.
ATTCTGTACAGTCTACCTCTTAACCCCACAACACAAAGTTTACATAAAGAAAACAGTTTGGCCTCCTTCTACGACACCTCTGGGTAACATCTGTTACTACCAGTTTTGTAACTGAATTCACAATTGAGTTAATTTATTTTACGTAATAAATAAATTATTTAAATGAAAAAGGCAAACTAAAGATTTTTCAACCTGTGGTGGCAGGTATAATTTAGGCAGCAATGATTATCTTTTAACCAACTATGTATAATGCTGTCTAATGTTGCAGGTTTTATTGGTTATTGATATTCAGCTATCCTACATCAACACAAACCATGAAGACTTCATTGGATTTGCAAAGTAAGTTTCATGTTTTCAATTACCTTCTATTTTTTCTACTGTAACAATGGTGTCTCACTCACTACAGCTCTGTGTGTGGATGTGTATTAAAATTGGAGATTTGATTTAGCCAGTTAGCTTTCTTTCATAGGACACCCATATATTATAGTTCCATACCTTTAATGAAAGTTAAACAAAGGACTGTTGTACATTTTATGCATTGCACTTTAGAATGTCATTGATCTTAAAAAATGTTTGCAGTTTCTGAACAAAAAGTGACTTTGAACACTAACTCTCACATCAGATACTTATGGCATGATAATACTGCAGTATGTGAGTAAAATATAAATACAGCATTCAAATCAGACCTGTCTCTAACTCCCCAGTGCTCAGCAGAGGAGCAGCCAAATGAGTAAGAAGAGTGCTGTAGGAAACCAGGTAGGTCAGAGCGAAGGTCGTCTTTACAAGATGAGAGCAGCTGGTGGTGTGACCAAGTGTGTGTGGTTGCCAGCCTAGCAGAGTATTCACAGAGCTGTGGGAGGGGCAGATCAAGCACAGCAGCCAAGGGGTGTGGCCAGAAGCCACCTGGCTACCGTATCTTTCTGTCTGCTTTCATTTGTTTAAGTACTATATCTGTCTGTTTGTTTGTTTGGCCACTACCCTGTATTGTTTGGGACAACTTTGTGTTTTTTCATTGGTTTTCTTTGTGTTGAGATTAACAGCAGCCCTTTTTTGTGTTTGTTTTTTTTGTCCATTTCTGTCTGTATCTCTGATCCTTTCATCTCATACCTTTTGCTCTGCTGATCCCTTTGGTTAACCCTAATTCTCTGCCTGGAATGCGCGCCACACATCTTCCCCCTACCTTCAAACCTGGCCTGTCCCTGCCTGGCTTCCTTTCTATACAGCTCCACCACACTGCTGCTGCTTGACCTGTTGGGGTGGGTTTGGTAAGTAACTTTGGTCCATGGGAAACGGGTATTAGCGCTTTGTAATCTCTGGGATGCAGGACTGTGTGTGCTGCTGCTGCTGTGTAAATAATGTGTCTGAACCAGAGTGAAATGACTCATTGCATTTTGGTTTCCTAACACTTTTAAATTCCACAGACTTTAAAGTTAGCTGAATATGGCCATATTACTGCAGGTGGCAAGACAGCAATTCATTTCTATTTATATGATCTTTAATAAGGATCCTCTATGGTGTATTGCATATTTTATGTAGTCATACAATACAGGTATATAGTCCTTAGAAGCCCACTCTGTCCTAAGCCCACTCTGTCCTATATGTTGATTAAGTACCATTAATAACAACTGCATTAAATATTTAAGATAACTTTCGTTTAAAAAAAAAATAAAAAATTATAACAATTTGGATGTATTGCCCCTCGCTGTAATTAGTCGTGTAAGGGACATATGAAAGGATGAAATACTTTTTTACTGTAACCTTCTTATTCATCTTAGATGGATTTGGACGAAGGCTTCTGCAGCAGCGCTGCCTCGGGCACTGCCCGTGCCTGGAGGACGTGGTGGTGCTGGGTGCCACGGGGGGCTCTGCCCATGTGCACTGTCTTAATGCCATGTTTTATTCTTTCCCCTCCCTGCTGGTGTTTCAGGGCGCAGCTCCTCCACCTCCCAGTCAAATTGTACGAGCCCAGTTTCTGTAAGCCTTACTGCTGCTTTCCATTATAACTGTGTGAGCACAGGGCCTGACAGGAGCACTAACAGCAGCCGCCCTTACCCTACCCTCTGTCTCAGCACTGTGTGCAGACATGGCCCCAGTTACACTCTCTAACACGCACAGCTTGCATTCAGGCTCATGAACTCGCCACTTCAAAGGGTTAAGTAATTCTAAGCGGTAATAATGTGTCTGCCACATGACAGGTGTTAAAAATTACTTGGGCAAATCTGCAGTAATTGCATAAAAATGTAATTAATTGGTATAATTATTTTACAATGTATTTCTTCACCTTTTAAAATGGAAGTTGTGTAGTTTCATGTGGACATTTCTTATGAAATAGTTGTTGTTTAAATTCTTTTTAGTTTTGCTGTTTTCCTTTTGCCAAAATTTTTGTTAGTAAACTGACGCCTTGGCCCATTTTAGGTGGCTGTAAAGTCTGTAATCCAGGCGCACACGCACACGCACACACACGCACACGCACACACACACACACTGTTATGTTTCTGACATCTCTGATCCTCTTCATTGCTTACAGGTGTCAAACTCATTAACTTCACTTTAATTTGCACTTCACCACAGCTGTGCTTGTACACAACCTTTACCATCAAAACTGCTTAGGGCTGCTTTTGGGGGGGAAAAAAAAAAAAAAAAAACAACAAACAACACAACAACAACAACAGAATTCTATCAGAATGACCTTTCTGTGAGAACATTCCAATTGGTGTTAAAGCAGTTATATTTTAAATTATGGCCCATATGGATTTGTTAAACTGAAGTCATTCAAAAAGTACTACATGCTAAAATGTGGACAGGTACAAGTTCAGCTGTTCACTAATAGGAAGTCATGAGTCCTGGGTTCATGAAAGCAGAACAAAATGGCAAGTCTCACAGGGAAGGGGGGGGCAATTGTGTTTGACCTCCACCGCGGTGCTGCAGCTGAGCCAGTGTCTATTTGGATACTTGGACGTGCGGTGGCACTTAGAAATGGACACCAGTAATTTCCTCTTTTTTCATTGTATCCAAACGTTTTGTATAGTTTAACAGGTGAGTGTATTTGGACTTTATGGGACTGTAAGTAAAATTATATACATATAGTTTACAACTGTGAATGATTTTTATCTGTCTATACAAAATATTTGGGCCATTTCTGACTGTCTGTAACTTCGTATGAAGTCATGTTCCTTTTATTCTTCTTTCTGACAATTCTTTCTTCTCTTGAATAGCCTGCACCTCTTCTCTGCTGTTCATCTGATCTTTGCTTATATCTTTTCGTCCTTGCCCTTTTATTGATATTATTGGATCAGCATCAAAAGTTAAGCCAAAAAGAAGTTACCTCCCGTTACGTTTCTTTCTGTCTTGGCAGTGTACATTTCCCTGTCAGATTTATTACAGTGTTCAGCTCTTTACAGTATATCTGAGTCTGCTGGACCAATATGCTAATGCTTTCACTAACTCCCATATCCTCTTACCACCTGGGATTTCCATGTTGTCATTTCTGACCTCTGACCTTTGAACCCCACACAGGTTATACGCAAAGGCTGGCTGACCATTAACAACATCGGCATCATGAAGGGTGGGGCCAAGGAGTACTGGTTTGTGCTGACTGCGGAGAGTCTTTCATGGTTCAAAGATGATGAGGTGAGGTTTGTCTGTTGCTTGCCTGCCAAGGATACTTTATCAGTGCTTTAAATATGATAAACAGTCAGTGTATTATAAATCTTGTGTGAGAGACTGGTCAAAGGTATTAATACCCTATATACCATATGCTTATATCTTGTTGAAAATTTTTTATACAGGCTTTGGATAAGGACCTTTTCTTACTGTGATGTGTGGTGATACAATATATATTATTCTGTTACAAAGTAAAACGCTGCTCAACAATTATTAGTAATACAGAAAGGTTTATTTATAAACAGGGACAGAAATAAGGGCAAGAATTGTTACCTTTGTTGACACATGGGAAAATCCTTGGGTTGGAAGCAGCAGTACATGTGTGGTGACCTTCTTCAGGTAGATGGGTGACTCACAGCAGCAGTAGCACAGCTGAAACATGTTCAATATTAAGGTCACCTATAACCCCTATTCAGAGTGCATCAAAAATCATGATACTAAATGAGGGCATGTGGCACATAAGATGGGTCCGAGTGGCTTCTTGATTGGCTGTCCGTGTCTGAGCCTACCTGGTGGGCTGCCGTCTGTCTGCCTGTCTGTGCCTGCTGTACAGGTGCAGGAAGTTCTGCACAGCAAGTGTAGACAGGCAGACACACGACAACTCCCTGGACCCATGGTAGAAAAGGCTTCTCAGTTGACATCACAAGGTGGGCAACTGATGATGACGGCAGAGAACACATGCACATGTATCTTTGGAGCCTGTTGTTTACTAATTTAATTGCAATGAAAAATAGCACAGCCGCAAAACTTTCTGGTGCATTATAAATTTCTAGGATGTGTTTTCCTGTTTGTTCGGACTGTTATCTCCACATTAAACATACAGTTCTTGTGTGTATGAGTTGTGGGAATGACCTGAGTTTGGATGAATATGAGGAGACTAAAGTGAAGTGTGCGATCATCCCCTCAAACACGAAGAGCTTCTTGTTGTCCTCATCAGCCTGCTGTGGAAGGTCATCTTCCTTCCCAGTTCAGCTCAGCTGGCTGATGAAACTTGATCAAGAACATGGAAATATTGGCTTAATCATTGGCTATCGCAAACTTACTGCTACAGTAGCTATTAAGGTGATGGTACTTTTGTTAGGGTCTTAAACACAATTACTGAAGATCTTGTGTAATAAGCCCTGCTTAATACTAGAAGTGTTTTTGAATGCTGTAATTTTCATTTTGGGTTTTGTGGAGCACAATCCGCACTCGTAAAGTCGAACAGTAACCCTCTCTCTCCCCTGTTGCCCCTTTCTAGAAGTCTCATATATCACCTCCTCTTCCTGTCTCCCTCTTTTTTTTCCCCTCTCTTTCTCCACCCACTGCACCCTCCCCCCGTTTTCTGCGATGGGAGTTCAGGCATTTGGACGGGTTCATTCTGACACAGCTGGAATTGCCCCAAGCCAAACCAGTAGACGCACACAAATACGCACAAGCACACACGCGCACACACACATAGACTCAAACACAGTCAAATGCACCCTTAGACACAATTAAACACTAATTTATGCAGAGTGAGTCAAACAAGTACACGCATGTAAATAAACATAATTTCACAACACATTAATTTACAATAATGCCTATTCAAATGCAAACATGAACTAAATATAAAATCACAAATATTTAAAGCATATATTTAATTTTGTTTTCATTTAGTAAATGCAAACATCGTTCTAAAATAAAAGGTCTGTTGGAAGATTAAAATGTTCTGTTACACACATTTGTGCATATCATGTTTTGTAATTAATGTCTTTGGTTTTCTGTTTATCTTTTAATTTTGACCAGATATTGCTATTGCTGCTACGTTTTACTCCCTTGAATTTTTCAGTTCTGTTGTGTCCTGAATTCATTAAAGGTTTGTGCTCCATGTTGGTATTTGCATGTTTGCCACTTGTCATTGTTTAATTTCAGCATTTACGTATGGTGGAAATACAAATTGAGTGTGTGTGTGTGTGTGTGTGTGTGTATAATATAAAATAGGAGAGGACAGTTTGTAGTTGAGTGTTAGTGCCTGTTTTTTCTATTTTACCATTTCACTAGCCTGCCAAACTAAACTCTTACCCACTGTCCAGTGGATGCATACCCCTCCCACTTAAACAGTCTGCCTGCCCCATTTCTACTCCCACTTCCCCTCATGTTTCTCTCGTTCTCTGTTTCTCTTTCTCTGTCTCTTTGGGACTCACATTCCTGACTACAAAATCACAAGGCTTTGTCAGCCTTTGTCTAAATATGAGTTTGCAGATCTCCGTGAAGAAAAATCCCACACCTCTTGACTATTACCAGACTTGTGTCTAACCAGCCCCACTAAACTAACCACTAAAATTAACGGCGGCTCTCCTTACCCCCACGGTACGTCACCTGGCCAGGCATGGAGGTGACCACCTTGATCCCTTGCCAGCACACAGCCCAACAAATATTCATTACACTTAAGTCATGGTCAATGCAAGTGTGATGCGCTTCTTTATGATAACCTCATATAGTGCACAAGTCTGCTGCAGAAAGGGCACGTCATGCTGGCGTGCTTGTGTGGATGATGTTTTAGCTTGGCATCACACACAAATGCATGCAAAACAACCAAGTCTACATCAGCGTCTGTGCCATAACTTTGAAAATATTTAGGCTTTATTATTTCTGAGTGACATTGTCCAGTAATGCTGCACACAATGCACTGAGGTGCCCTGTCGCGTTTTAGCTTGACTGCAAAAGTGACACCAGGTTGGAAGGGTAACAGTCATAGGGTACAAAGTTTTGTGCTGCTACCTGTAATGCATCACATTGGTTCATTATGCATTACAAAAAACAAAAGATTGACCATAACTACTAAAACAGTGTGCGTTGCACACTAGTACTTAACTAGTACAATGCTAAAAAGAGCAGTTATTGCTGGCTGCTGTAATTGGATATTGTACGCTTATGAGAAAATATGCTGATTCTCGAGCCGGCTAGATTCTGGGGACCGTGTCTAATTGCTTTTGTGCAAAAGTCTGATTTATAGGACTACATGGTATCTGCAATGTTTTTACTTACTGTAACCAACAGCCTCTGTTCTTCGTATTGGTACAGTACTCATCAGGCCTTAGTGCTGTTGCTCTCATACCGCAAATGCAAGTGGATGGAGCCTTAAAGAAAAGTCAGACTGACAGAGGAAGCCCATCACAGACAGAGAGAAGAGAGGAGAACACACCAACATAGCACATTGCATTAACCCCATCCTCAGATGTGAATCTATGCACATGAGGAGTGTCCTTGCACAGTCTAACCAATGTGCAGACTACTGTACACCAGTATCATCCTGAACAGGTAGTCTGAACACTGGGATGACGGAGCAGGAGCCTTTTCTCAATGTTCATCCGTCCATTGGCGGAACGATGGCTCTTCACGCGTCCCTTCCCCAACTCACTTAGCATTGGGCACCTGGGAGAAGGATACCCCTGTGGATGTCGCACTCCTTGGCTCCTGTTCTCTTCTTGTCCTCACCGTTTTTTTTTTCTCCATTCCTGGTCCCTTCTTCTGCTGTCCGCTCAGGGCTGTGGCCGTGCAGAATATCCAGCCTTGACGTGGCACATTTGCTCAGAGGACTGGGGAGTCTGGCAGTGCATTTAGGGAAGGGATATTAAAAAAAGAGCCAGAGAGGGAGGGACTGAGCAGCCATATATGGGTTGATGCGACCCTTGGGGAAACTGCATGAAGTGATCTGCCATTTCTCTTTTTCTCTTTCTCTCTTTATCCTTCTCTCTGTCAGACCCTACCTCCCCAATGGTTCTTCCACACTAGTTTTGCAGTCTGTCTTTCTTCCATCTTCCCTCTCGCCCCACCTTTTTCCCCTTTTTTCTTTCTCCCACTCAACTCTTCTCTCTCTCGCTCTCTCTCTCTCTCTCTCTCTCTGGGCACTAAAGCGGTACCAGATGTTGAAGACTTAACGCCAGGCAGTCATTTCATATTTTTTTTTCTTTCTCTAAAAACTCAGGCAGGAAGTGGGCCCCTCTGGAATGGAAAGAAAAAATGTTTAAGAAAGAAAAGTAGGGAGAAAATGAGTGCTCGCAGAATCAGTGGTACAACTGGACATTGCTCTACATTGTGGTTTTGTGTGCACAAACTCTAAGCTATGCTCACACCCTGGACTTTCACAGATGTTGCCTTTAAACACAAAGCAGTCACACAAATTTATTGTCTTTGCATCAGACTGCTGGATCTCCGTTGCCCTTCTCGGCCCTGCTGCCGTTCCTTTCTATTTGAGTTTTCTCCTTATCGCTTTCTTCCTGATGTTACCCCCGTCTCTCAGTGCGGTCTCCCTGTCCTGCGCTCCCTTCTGTAACTAAAGTCGGCTCCTAAGACCAAAAGCCCTTCTGAATGGCGTGTGGGGGTTGGGGGAGCTGGGTGGAGGACAGGGGAATGGGTTTCTTTGGAGAGATGTTGTGTTTGAGAGCTTTAGTGTGAGTAATGACTTCCACATGTGGGCCCCTCTCTCCTTTATTCTTTCTGTACGCGCTCTGTGTCCTCACTACTCCTTCCATCCGCCTGCACTCTGAGCCTCTCTCCTGCAGGTGGTGTCTGACATTCATACAGGCTCTGTGTTATTCTTTATTTTTTTTAATGGCGGCTAGGCACTTTATGAGGTAGAGGTGCATTTTTGGTTGACAGTATTTATAGTTTCCATGAGTCTCCTGCAAAATGATTTAGAAGATATGGTTGAAAAATTAAGAATCATAAAAAGAGGTAACACAAGGCATTGCTATCAGCATAAATAACACTTGTAATTATCTTCGTGTGTAACATAGGGTCGCCATGACCATGGTGGCTTTAGCGTGGCAGGGTACAGCCCACATCCAGCTGTTGCTAATGTTATAGGTCTTTTCTATGTTTATGTAGGTTTCCTTTCATAGCGTGAAGACGTTCTGTTCGGGTTGAGCGGTGACTTTAAACTCCTCTTCGTGTGTGTATGCGTCAGTGATGTACTAGCTTCCTGTCCAGCTTATTCATTTCAACCCCATGATTCCAGAGACAGGGTTTGTATTAGTGTCACCACAGTTGAAAAGTTACTCCTGAAAATGTATAATCAGACAGAAGTGTTATAATTTATTTTGTGATAAAATACATGGGATATTTTAAGTATGCGTTAAAAGCCTAGACATATTTAAATCAGTACATAGCAAAAGCACCACAGATATGAATGAAGACATTAGCCCTAGAAGTTTTGGTTGCACATAGATACCCTTCTCCTGACTTTTGGTCTCTCCTGTGGTGTTTCTCACAGTCTCCCCTGTGCTCCACCTGTCCCAGTGTGTCCATATTGTCTTTTTCTCTTTCCTGAACGCTGTGTCGTGTGTACAGCTTCTCTCTGCCTCACTCTGTCTCTCCCTCCCTGCTGCAGACGCATCCCAGCTGTTTCTGACACCCAGAGTTTCCCACGTTCTAGCCATTTATGGCTGATTTAACTCTCAGAAGTCCAGCGTTACCCAATCACCACAGCACAGACAATAAACACAAAAAAGGACTAATGAAAAATTGGAAACCGATTTCTCTGGCAATTTTAAGATTATTTATTACATTATTACATTTACTTGTGGCATTCCTACTTACTTCACAGATGGTTTGTCAGTGCTTTTTACAGTTGTAAACATGTTAGTTTTATTGATGACACTGCACTCTAGAAACGAGTACTTCAATATGGCTGTTCACATGCTGGTGTTTGTCACAGGTTTGCCTTATGTAGTCCGTCTTTGGTCTCTTGTTTTATGCCACAGGAGAAAGAAAAGAAATACATGTTGCCACTGGACAACCTGAAAGTTCGTGATGTGGAGAAGAGCTTCATGTCCAGCAAGCACATCTTTGCCATCTTCAACACAGAACAGAGGTTAGACAATCACAGTGTCCAGTCTGGCTTGTGCTTTTTTTCCACATTACCAAAATGTATATGCTTTTTAGCAATGGTAGCAGATTTGCTGTAGCAGGATTGCAGACTTCTGATATATTACAATGCTGATTTTCTATTATTTTTACAAGTAATAGTCACTGTGCTAACAAAGGGTTTTTGATGTGATGTGTACTGATCTGGGACTAAAATGATTGTTTTAGATTATTCAAAATTTCTATTCCTAGTGAAATGAAGGAAAGTCACACTTAGCAAACTGAAAAACCAAAAGTACCACAACAATGCAACATTTTCAGTGATTAAATCAACAACAGTTACATGGGTAGACATGCTGGTGTTTTCATTGGCCAAGATGCTAAAGATGAATAGGTGATTCAGCATTTTTATTGTCCTCTGTTATGGTTACAGTTACTATTCATAAAATTGACAAACACATGTAGGTGTGTTTACACCTACGTACATACACTACCAGTCAAAAGTTTGGGCACAACTAAATGCCTGTTTAAACTAGACCGGATAATGAAGGAGAAAGAGTCAAGTGCTCAGCATAAGTTCGGAACTCCTTTAAGACAAACGTTTCCTAGTTGAATATTTAATTACGCTAAGCTTGTTAAGAGTTTGCAAAGCTGTAATAAAGTCAAGAAGTGGCTATTTAGCAAGATCTAAAATATAAGATGACTTTTGCTTTGTGACTTGGTGCATTAATCCGGAAGTAACCATTAGAATATTGGTAAATTGTGTCCGAAAATCCCTTCCCTAACGCATATGGTCAGCAACAGTACTCAGGTAAGATGTGGCATTCAAATTATGATAGATTGGTATTAATGGGCCCAAAATGTGCCAAGAAAATGTTTCCCACACTATTGCAGCATCTTCTCCAACCTGAATTGTTGACACAGGGCAGGCTGGGTCCATGGATTCATGCCGTTGACACCAAATCCTGACAGTACCATCTGTGTACCTCATCAGAAACGGAGATGTATCACAACCGGCTATACTTTTTCAGTCTTCAGCTGTCCAGTTTTTGTGAGCGTGTGCCCACTGCAGCCTCAGCTTTGTGTTGGCTGACAGGAGATCAATGTTATGTGGTCTTCTCCTGTTGTTGCCCGTCTACCCCAAGCTTCAACATTTTGTGCATTCTGCAATGCATTTCTGTTCATCAGAGTTGTAAAGAGTGGTGATCTGATTTACCATAGGCTCTCTGTTATCTTAAGTCACTCTAGTCTTTCTCCTTTGACCTCTCTAATCAAAAAGGCAACAGTGATGTCACAGTTAAAATCACTGACATCACATTTTTCCCCCATTCTGCTGTTTCATGTGAATATTAACTGAAGCATGATTTTATGCATTGCTCTGCTACCACATGATTGGTTGATCAGATTATTTAATGAACAAACAAGTGTACATGTGTTCCTAATAAAATGTACAATGCCAAATTCTACATAGTGTTAGTGCCGTAGTTTCTACCGCAATGAAATTCAATACAAAGTGTGTTAATGTTAGCGTTAAAATGCCTTACACGGATTTTTGTAATGTATTAGAAGCTTGTATAAAATCAGTAATATCACATCAGTTCATGTGTAATAAACCGCATTAATACAACCATAACAACTCAGTTTGCTTATAATTTCTCAAAGTGCAACTCTAGTTCTCCTGCTTTAAAATCGCATTAAACTACCAAAAGACATGGACACTGTGCCTTGTTTAATGTTTCATGTGTATTGGTGACCTGAAGAACTTCAACGCTCTGTTTACTGTTGGCACAATCAGGTTCATATACATTTAGCTAATAATTTGCACTGTTGTGGCTTACATTAATAACCATTTTTATGCTGTTGGATATTCTTAAGATAGTGGACCTTGTTCAAGGACAAGAATGCAGGGCCTTTGATGAGTCTTTGATGTGTGATTCTAGCACACCTAAGCACTGTGCCACTGTGAAGTGATACTGTAAATAAAATGACCGTTTGTGCATTAAGCCTGAAACTGCTCGCAATCTTATTTGTTTGGCTTCTTTTAAATTGAAACACGTTTATTGTTGAACAGTTGCATAGAAAATGAAGAATGAGTAAGTATGGTATTTATGATTTTGTATTTCACTTTATGTTAATAAACACAATATGAGCATTGCTGTTGATAAGTTGTACTCCAACATTACGGTGATAATATGGTTTTGGATACATTGCATCAGTTTTATGGGTTTGAGGTTCTAGTTGTGAGGATGGAGACACCAGGCCAAGGAGGAGGTTTATGGAGGCGGTGAGGGAGTAGATGCAAGTGTTTGGTGTGACAGGAAGATGCAGAGCACGGAGTGAGATGGAAATGGGTGATCTTCTGTGGAGACCCTTAACAGGAGTAGCTGAAAGATGAGTAGTAGTAGATTCTAGATGTGCTTTCTACAAATCTGAGGTGACAGATTTAGGTAGCGTTCGCTCCAGTAGATTCGATTCATTTTTGAATAGAAAGAGAGGTCCAACTAACTGCTCTTCTCCTACCACCACATTTTTTGATGTTCAGTTGTTTGAAAAGTACAATAACATAAAAAACGTTTATTCTCTATTTTTGAAATATGAAGTTGCACCATTTCTGGGTAATGTGTGTTGAACGTCCCCCAAGCAACACAGAAAGGGAAAGGAAATCACAAGCCAGTGACTTTGTTGCAATGAGAACTGTCAACTTTTCTGATCATTTTTTGAATGCTTTTAGTTCATTATCGGTATGGAAAAGTCAGCTGAATAAAGAAATGGAAAGAGAAAACAGTTTATGGATAACAAGCCCACTTGGGAAATTTCAAAGAAAAAGAAAGTCAAAGTGAACACAGATCCTTGCCAATAAAGGCTTACACCTCGTAGTAATTTTAGCTTCCCCCAAATCTGGTAAAGTAAGAAGGTGGGGGGGGGGTGACAGCAAGCTGCGATGACTAGCTGTGGTTCGTCGTGGCTAGCGTGGAACATGTGGAGTTTGTTTATAATGATGTCCAGTGTATCTGCATAAGAGCAAGCTGCAGAATAGTGTCTGCAGGCTAATTAAGCAGCTAATTGAATCCAGGCCTGCCTTTGACTGAGCAGTGAGGCTTCACTTGTTAGGAAAAAATTTCCGTACTCACCACAAAGAGAGAGATGGGGGGGCATAGGGGCAGAAAAGAGAGTATGAACTCAGCCAGGAATGTGTCAGACTGTGTCCTACGGCGCCCCCTGCTCTCTTGCTGTGTCTGTGCTCACAGCCTTGTTTGTGCTGGTATGCTAGCCAGCCCTGATCCCGGTCCTGAGTCCCTGTCTGACAGTAACCAAAAACCTCAGGAAACTCCCCAAATCAAAAACAGCCAGGGATTTGCACAAAAATTCCACAAAACAAAAATTCCTGGCGCACAGAAACAACTGAGGAAAAAGGGATGTTAATGACTGGTTTAAGTCTCCAGTTTCTATAAAATGTTGAGTGTTTTTTAAGAATTTGAGGGAACCACTATCTCAGCAGGCTACTGTCTTTAAATGTACACTTTCCAAACAGTACTTGACAATATGAACTGCTAGATAATTCCAGCATAAGTTATCATGATGAGTTCCAAGTGATCTGGGCTCCAGCTATTAAGCTGCTTTCTTAAAGTGTTTCAGTGGGTCTTACAGCAAGACTGTATGACAGTCATATGTTTATATGTAGGTACCACTGGGACATTTGTTCATGGATTTGCACTAATTTAGTTAACATATAAGATGTTTTATAT
>JABJVR010000029.1:8534747-8544756 GCA_025773905.1 Chitala chitala
CAGATTAGCACAACAACAGTGTGTAGAGAGCTTCATGGAATGGGTTTCCATGGCCGAGCAGCTGCATCCAAGCTTTATATCACCAAGTGCAATGCAAAGTGCCAGATGCAGTGGTGTAAAGTACGCCCCCATTGGACTCTAGATCAGTGGAGATGAATCGTGCTTCTCTGTCTGGCAATTCGATGGATGTGTCTGGATGTTGCCAGGAGAACCGTACTTTCCTGACTGCATTGTGCAAGTATAAAGTTTGGTGGAGGGGGGGTTATGTTGTGGGGTTGTTTTTCAGGGGTTGGGCTTGGCCCTTAATTCCAGTGAAGAGAACTGTTAAGGTGTCAGCATACCAAGACATTTTGGACAATTTCATGCTTCCATCTTTGTGGGAACAGTTTGGGGATGGCCCCTTCTTGTTCCAACATGACTGCGCACCAGTGCACAAAGCAAGGTCCATAAAGACATGGATGAGTCCTGACCTCAGCCCGATAGAACACCTTTTCAATTGATGCATTAGAGTGAAGACTGCAAGCCAGGCCTTCTCATCCAACATCAGTGCCTGACCTCACAAATGTGCTTCTGGAAGAATGGTCAAACATTCCCATAGACACACTCCTAAACCTTGTGGACAGCCTTCCCAGAAGACTTGAAGCTGTTATAGCTGCAAAGGGTGGGCCAACTCAATACTGAACCCTACAGATGGGATGCCATTAAAGTTCATGTGCATGTAAAAGCAGGACTCCCAATACTTTTGACAATATAATGCTGAGGATGGAGCTGCCAGACAGGAGGAGAACAGGAGGTTCATGGATGTAGTGAGGGAGGACATGAGAGACATTGGGGTGACAGTGGAAGCTGCAGAGAACAGGTTGGTATGGAAAAAGATGATCTACTGTGGCGACCCCTAGAGGGAGCAACTGAAAAAAAAATATATATTTGTATAAAGATAATATAAATTTATATCATATATACAAGTGCAAATTTTACTTAACGTTTGTACTAAGACCAAATTTAAATTACATGAATAAATCAACATCCTGTCAAAAAGTCAATGAAACTCAATTTATTTAACTTTGTTGTTTGTCATTGACCCAGGAAGTATTTTACATAACAGTATGAAACATGACATTGCACCTTCTCAGCTGCTCTCTTATCTCTCTGTACTAGACAAAATATGTAGTTATTTGGCCAGCAGTTATTCTGTCACCTTTTTCCAGAAGGGAAGGAAGTGTCTCTCCCCAGGCAAGTTTTAGAGCTGTCTTCAGATATGCATCATTCACCTTTTTGTAAGTAAAACTGCTGGTATTGGGCTTTTTGTAAAATGCACTTATGTTGCTGCAATGAATCAGAGTGGACAAGTTAACATTCATTTTTTATACTGTTTCATCTTGTTAAGGGTCACAGGAAGCCTGGAGTCCATTCCAAGAGACATAAGGCATGAGACCAACCCACTGCATGGCACACACACACTTAATCTGGAGACACCAGTCAGCCTAACCCACACATCTTTGGACTGTGGGAGGAAACAGGAGAAAACCCACCAAGCACAGGGAGAACATGTAAACTCCACACACAGACCCAAGGTGGGAATCAAACCACAGGCCTGAAAGTACAAGGTAACAGTGCTAACTACTACACCACCTGCAAGTTAACATAAAATATTTTTTTTTTCCCTGCACATAACTATTTTAAAGGGTCATGAGTTACATTACAATTGTATAATTAGCATAAACAGCAAGTACAAGTAAGGGGAATAATGTTGATACAAATCTGGTGCAACAAATAACTAAACTTATAAGCAAACAAGTATATAAAATCATTCAGTTACAGTGAAGGTGTGGGTGTGATTTAAAATGCAGTGAAGCACAATGAAACAACCATAAGGCAATTGAGGCATGTGACAGGCTGGGTAGGAGCAATACACTGAATGGAATGCTCCTATTTCAGGTGAAAAGAGAACAGGGGTCAAAATGGCCCAGGTAGGAGCAACCCACAGACAATTCTTCAACAGTCTCAGGCTCCTTCAGCTGCCAACTGTGTGCCTGAGGGGGGGAGCAGCATTACCCCCCCACTTATTTAAGCACCTCAAGGAACAAATTTTCTGGATAGAACAGCATGGATGCTGCTGGACCCCCTGGCTAACTGTTACTCCGTAACTGAACAGATCAGTCTGTTAACAACAGACTGGTTTATCTGCAGCGAGGCACTGCTTACTGTTACTCTGGGAAAGTGAGTCTGTTTAAAGTAGAAAAAGTTAAACAAATATCCTCATCCTCTAAAAAAGTTGTGATTATAAACATGTACTACATAGATGCAAAGTGAGGGTCCCTTGTTTGGTCCAACTGAATCACTTTTTCCTCCAGCAAATGCTCTTTGTCCAAGGGAGAGAATGACCTTGAATTCTTGTACAGATAGCTTAACCACTGGTCCCTAAAAAGAAATTTATTGTTACTATGGTATTGATCATTGTTAAAGTAATATTAGTTTTTTAACTTAAATTGCCTCATCCATATGCATTGGTCTACATTAGTTATTTTACAGAAATTGATTATGTCCATTTATCTGAATAGTCATATTTTTTTCCCAAGCACCACATAAATATTTCCTGTTGATGTGCGATTATGCTGCAGATGTGTTTGTGTTTTTTTTTCATGCAAAGTTTTTATTAAAATTTGTAAATTGCTTAAACACAATTTTGAAATTTGATTTTAATGATTATCCATCCATTATCTTAATCACTTATTCCTGGTGAGGGGAAACCTGGAGCCCATCCCAGAGCACAGGGCGCCAACCTACCACAGGGCACACACACACAATGGGCAATTTGGACACACCAATCAACCTAACCTGCATGGTTTTTGGACTGTGGGAGGAAACCGGAGCACCCGGAGAAAACCCACCAAGCATAGGGAGAACATGCAAACTCCACATACACAGACCCAAAGCGGGAATTGAATCTCAGGCCTGGAGGTGCGCGGCGACAGTGCTAACCACCATGCCACCGTGCCGCCTATTTTAATGATTATGTATTGTTGAAATGTTAAGAATAAAAACATTTAGTAAATTCATTACTCTTTATTTATGTAATTACATATTTACAGCACATTATAAAATTTCAAGTAGACAAAATTTTAGTTATATATATTTTAATAAACATACACGAACATTAAAGACATTTTAGATACATAATTTGCCATTATTCACATAATCATAATAAAGAAGACTTTGTTAGTCAACCATTATAAATACCATTATCAGTGCCATTGTTTTGGATATAACTCACATCATACTGCAACATGTTTATATACTGTATGTATGTAACAAATAAAGGAGAGCAGGGTGCTTTTTTCTATGAGTATGAAAGAATACACATCTGGTTGTCTTAAATTAGCTTTATTTTATCTATTACCAACAGGGGGAGACAACACAAAAACAGCCCCATTGTTCTTTCTTCACACCTTCATGTCGTTTATATACTAATGTAAAGAATCCTTTGTAGGTTGCTGACTGAAGTCCTAGAGTAGCCTTCTGTAGTATCTTTGAATAAACAGTTATTAAAAATTGCTTCAGTACAATATGCAGCTGCATGAGTTGTTGGCAATTTATGAGGTGGTGGCACACTGGCTCAGAGGGTTATGCTGTTGTGTCACACCTCCAGGGCCATAGGTTTGTTTATATCTTCTAAACTGGCCTTTGTGTGTTTGTTTCTGTGCTCCTTGTGACAGTTAGCACCTTGCCCTGCCCCCTTCATTACCTGACATAGGCTCCTGGCCACCTATAACCATGCCCCGGATAAAAATGAGAAATTAATTTCTGGAATAAGATAACTAAGGCACTCAAATGTCAATATGGGCCACGAAGGCCACAAAAGAGCCATTTTAGTCTTTATTTTCGGCCCAAATAAATGTGTGGATTCTGTAAAAGTCGTATTTTCTGTCAAATAGAAGTCAACGGCTGAAGAGAAACAGCTGCTATCTTGCATTCAGAACAACACGTGCTGTCAGTGAACCATTAACTAACTATTAAATTCTCTCAGACTAAATTAATAGAATAAGTATTTCTCGGGTTTGCTGTGTTGTGTCAGAATATGCACCATACAGTAAATTTCTGCCTTAATCAATTACAAGGTAATGGATTATCTGAATTATATAAGGTAAACTATACCTTTTGGTTCAGTATTTTAACCCAGTTTACCTGTTTTATTTCAATAACACCACATTAAATGGTTGTCCGTTAACGTGTCCTTCGCAAATTTTTAGAATAATTTTTTTAGACTGGTGATTTTTAAATCGCTGAATGCTTTACATTGTGCATGGAACCGAACAGGCACCTAAAACATACCGGGCCGCTGTAAAACTACATATCTAATGTTTAAAGTGTTTCTGTTAATTTAGGCTCCTCACACAGAAGAGCTGTGTGTTATCGCCGATGCCACTTGGGGTCGACTCTTGAATCTAAACGAAACTGGAACGCACATTCGAAGGCTATAATGTACATTAATTTACATATACCCTGCGTCCCGGTTTTCTTCAAAGGCTCAATATGTTATTATAAGATATGAAATTTTTCATGTAAAAAGCGCAAATGGAAATGAACCAAACACTTTTCAATTTTTTCAACACATCGACTGTTATGAATATACAATTTTATTACAAAGAGCAGTGTCCCTGTTTAAAAAAGTTGCATACAGTGAGAATATAAACGGGTTTATGGATTTTCTGAATGCGAAGTTCCCTCATTACGTGAATTCATGCACACCTTTTGTTCAAAAATAACATGCAGTAGGTTATACCTTATGCCTGAACACGTTTCAGGTAGAAAAATAATCCAGTTCCTTTCTATAACAGGGTTAAATATGCTGAAAACACAATACTCAGCTTGGACTGAAAGCCTTCAGTGGACACAGTGTGTGAGAATAGGTGTTCGCCGGACCCATTGCGTTTCGTGTTAAAGCAGTCACTCCCACCCAGCATCAAGCGCTCCTCTGAATACCAGGACCATTCAAGTTTCACTGCCGAGTCAAACTACTCATTAACCTAATAAGCCCTGCTGTGCCTGATTCTAGCTTAAAGACTTGAGTCAAAGAAAAAGCTGTACCATTCGTCCCCATATCTTCTAACCGACATGCTCAAGGCGAGGCGAAGGATTCGGTCTGCAGCTTTTAAAGAATTTTGTTAAAGACAGCCTTTCACTTTTGAATTGCCTGTCCATCATATGCATGGATAATTCCGTTTTTGTCCTTTTGATTCTTGATTTCTAACGCTTCATTTTTTTCGCCGTTCCCATCCGCGAGTGTGGACTAGTATTTCTCTCAAAATAACTGCTTTTACTAATTACTAAGGAAAATGGGTTGTTGCACCGGTCGCTGCACGTTGATTTTTCTATGCACTTTACAACTGGTAAGTACACAAAGCTGAGATTATTACCTCTGAGTAACTGATATGATGGGTTTCAAATTTGTTACTGAATTGTCCGTACCGTTATATCGTGCAGAACAGATTGTGAGCTGCGTTTAGAATGGATCAGGATAGGGTATAGAGCGTCTTTGTTCAGTATCGCTTTTCATTACTGAGGTATCCCTTGTAGAGGACCAAATCCGTGATATGGAAGTACTATAACATCATTAATATACCGTGAAATAAACTTTTAGTAATGCTTTCCTCGTGAAATGTTCAGCCTTGCAGTCACGAACCTCGTTTTATCAACAGTTGATGATTTTTCTCCTACAGCACACAAATAGCAAGATGCTGGTGTGTAACAAAATACCCAAACAAATAACGGAGGTACATGGTTGATCAGCATAGCGTGGCGGTCGCTAGACAATAATGTTGTTGTAGAAAATCGGTTCTGCCGTCAGAGCTTTAGACATCAAAGCAACTAAACCTCTTTGAATGCATCTTTGTTTTACGTGTAAGTGAATTGGAAATAGCCCGTTGTAGATGTGTTTGTTTAACATAATATTAGGAGAACTGAGCTTTCATTACAGATTTGAAAAAAGGTTTTATTGGAACTACAGTAAGGGCTCACCTAACTACATTTAAAAGAATAATGAGTTAGACAAAACGTGTAACATTCGGTTGATTTCTCGAATTGTAGATTGAGTTTTACTGTTCAACGATGCTGGAGGCAATTCAACTTTATTAATTATGTTTTTTTGCTAAACATTTATTAGTACATGTTGAATACAGTATGCAGCACTGCAATGAAACCCGTCTGTCAGAGGGAATCCTTCACCTTTACTTCAACTTCCATTATTAATTGTAATTTTGTAACTTTTAAAATATGAATTTCTTGGTAAACTACCTTCGTCGAAACGATTAACCATCTCCCCCAGTTTAAAAGAAGTTGGAGCTCCCCAAAATAGGTGTCGCACAAGTTAGCTTATTGATTTTCACTGAAAGGCTAAACTATAGATTTCAAGGTTCACACGGTTTATTAAATGATTTGTTTTGGGCTTGTGGCTTTTCTAGCTAGAATTACGTATTTTATGCCTGTTGTTTCCAGATGGTTATAATATATTAATCATGTTTGTGAAAATTCCGCATAACCCAGCCATCCGCTTTGATTTTGGTCTATCATCATGAGGCTCTCACTTGACAAGATCGTTAAACAGAAATGTTAGAATCACTTTACCCATCATCACTTTTAAAGGGAAACAACTTGTATGATTCATTTCTGGTACGTTTTTTTCCTCAATTTCCCAAGGCTCCGACTTAATGTACAGAATGTGCTTACTCCAGTGGTTTGTGGCGCCACAGGCACAATGATCCAACGAGTCCTTGATTATGGGACTTGCATCTTAACTCAAGCGTACTTTATGAATCTTGCTGAAACTGGTTTTATTTATTTATTCCGGGTCCTGTGCTGTGGGCAGCGTATCTTTTTAATGCCCCTTTTAGGTTTAAAGTCGATTTCCCTTTTTCTGTACACGTGCGATTGCAATCAATAGACATCTGGCTATGAGACAACGGGAGAATGTCTTCGCTGTCTACATTCAAATCGTTTTATTACATTCAGCCCGCGGCATTTTTCTGGTCTCATTCTCAGATTCTGGAGTAGTGGGAAGTTTCAGTTAAACTAATTTAGCAATACATGATATTGGCATGACCGCTGAATGAATTGTTTTGAAAGCTACCTCAGAGTCGGTCGGAAATATGCATTAATTTTTTCTCCTCGGTTTTTAGTGACAATGAAGTATGAAATACAGATCAGCAACAGCATCCTGAAGATTAGAAGCCAACCACGACCATGGGCTGCTGTTTTATAGTGCAGTTTGGCTGTAGTATTTTAGATTTTTTCCCCCCTTTAAATCATATACCAAAACGAGTTTGTGTCCTGTGCTCAGATGCATGCCTTGTCTTAGGTGTAAGAATTGTCTTTGTGTTGCTAGTGTCCTCTGAAAAATGATGCATGCTACCTAAGACACTATGTACATGGTGTGTTTAATGAAAGCTCAAACTATTTAATTCCCTTTTTGCATTTCAGTGTATTTAATAAAAGCAACAGGCAAAATTAATCAGTTTAAAATGCTCAGTGGAATAAGATAAAGAAATAGAGGGGTGCAAACACGTGTTTGTCTGCTAGGCTAATGAGCTAAATGGCTGTATTGTTTGACACCCATCTGTATGACACTCAGCAGGCTGATGAAAACAACTTAGACAAAAATTAGACAAGTCGTCTCTTTATCTGTTGGGTAGCAGCGCATTCACATACGTACATCCATGTGATCAAGCTGGCACAAGGGAGATGCCTGCACCACAATCAAACCTTTGTCTTCAAGTTAAGAAAGCACTGCAAACACATGCTGTTTTGTTTGCAGTTCATGTACCTTAATTGTTGGTTTTGGATGATAATTACTGTTCTTTGCATTCACGTTTCTGAGAGATGATTAGTTTGGGATTTATGTCAAGTAACGGAGCACCAGTAGATCTGATTCTGCTTGTAACGTGCACCGTGGAGCGACTGATCACGTGACCCTGTAACACAGGGTCAGTATCTAAACTGGAGTCTTTGGGCTAGTTTTGACTGTGTAATTGCTAATTCTTTCATTGCTTATCTGAAACTGCTCTGTATTTGAATTATGTCTTTTCATTTTAGGAATGTGGCAATTCAAGCATGAGTCATTGTGTTAGCTATGCCCGTCATTTTAGAAGTCTCTATAAGTGTTTCCTTGCCTTTTCTTCCAATACCATCCTATTTCTCAGTGTGGACCCATGATTTGGAGATTGCAGTTATGCCTAATCTCAAGCAGTGTGCTTTTAACACCTTGTTTTTAGTCTTTCCAAAAGTCCTACCTCCTGATGCAAAATTTACCCTGTCTGTAGAGAGGGTGCAATATTTGATCCTTTTCTTCTGACCGTTGCAATCTTATGGCCAACAACTGCACACATGCAACTACGAAAGATTGTGGAGGAACAAGTGGCCTGCGCAGAGCTGCACTAGCTCAGTGGCAAAGGAGCAGTGCTTGAGGCATTTCTCTCATGGAGCCCTGCAACTGTGAGTAAGTGCTCAGTAAGTGCTCAATGAGTGTACGTTAGAGCCACAACTCTGGTGCTATCTGTACAGTCGCACTGTAGACTGCATCACCTTGTAGACCACCTCTCAAGGTTCTGGGGTCTGTTTACAGGGACAGAACAGGGCCTGTTGTCTGGGTGTTCCACACCCAGTAGGGGTTTGGTTTGTTTAATCTGGCACAGCTGGGGTGGTTGGTCAAAGGTAAAAGGGTCACTGTGTACACATTACCTGCCCAAATTGTCCCATGGGACAGAGGGTGATAAAGCTGGGAGAAGAAGCTGAATCCTTTTGCCTTCCCTTAAATGTTCACACCCCAACCACATGCTGCGCATTGCTAGCCCAGTGGGCACTGTGTTTTCACCCATGCTTTGAGAGTAGAATAAGAGGCAAAGTGTGAATTAACTGTGATAAGGCAGCTGTGTGATGAACCAGAGCAGAGCTGTCAAACACACTCGCCTCCTGCTTATTTGTTCCTGAAGCATGGCGTTGGAAACACTGCACTGTATATAGGCTGTATAACTTGAATAAAGCAAAAAACACTGCACTGTATATAGGCTGTATAACATAAAGCAGAATCACTGCACTGTATATAGGCTGTCCAGCATGAATAAAGCAGAAACACTGCACTGTATATAGGCTGTATAACATAAAGCAGAATCACTGCACTGTATATAGGCTGTCCAGCATGAATAAAGAAGAAACACTGCACTGTATATAAGATGTATAACATGAACAAAGTAGAAACACTGCAATGTATATAGGCTGTAAAACATGAATAAAATGGAAACACTGCACTGTATATAGGCTGTATGACATAAACAAAGCAGAAACACTGCACTGTATATAGGCAGTCCAACATGAACAAAGCAGAAACACTGCACTGTATATAGGCTGTCCAGCATGAATAAAGTGGAAACACTGCACTGTATATAGGCTGTCTAACATGAATAAAGCAGAAACACTGCACTGTATATAGGCTGTCCAACATGATCAGAGCAGAAACACTGCACTGTATATAGGCTGTCCAGCATGAATAAAGCAGAAACACTGCACT
Organism: Chitala chitala; assembly: GCA_025773905.1. Classification (NCBI taxonomy): domain Eukaryota; kingdom Metazoa; phylum Chordata; class Actinopteri; order Osteoglossiformes; family Notopteridae; genus Chitala; species Chitala chitala. The sequence goes on from JABJVR010000029.1 coordinate 8,544,307, forward strand.
GTATATAGGCTGTATGACATAAACAAAGCAGAAGCACTGCACTGTATATAGGCTGTCCAACATGAATAAAGCAGAAAAACTGCACTGTATATAGGCTGTCCAGCATGAATAAAGTGGAAACACTGCACTGTATATAGGCTGTCCAACATGAATAAAGCAGAAATACTGCGCTGTATATACGCTGTCCAGCATGAATAAAGTGGAAACACTGCACTGTACAGTATATAGGCTGTATGACATAAATAAATTGGAAGCACTGCACTGTATATAGGCTGTCTAATATGATTAAAGCAGAAACACTGCACTGTATATAGACTGTCCAGCATGAATAAAGCAGAATCACTGTACTGTATATAGGCTGCCCAGCATGAATAAAGCAGAAACACTGCACTGTATATAGGCTGTATAACATGAGCAAAGCAGAAACACTGCACTGTATATAGGCTGTAT
>JABJVR010000029.1:8544856-8582396 GCA_025773905.1 Chitala chitala
AGAAACACTGCACTGTATATAGGCTGTATAACATGAGCAAAGCAGAAACACTGCACTGTATATAGGCTGTATAACATGAGCAAAGCAGAAACACTGCACTGCATATAGGCTGTATAACATGAGCAAAGCAGAAACACTGCACTGTATATAGGCTGGAAACACTGTACTGCATATAGGTCATTTGAGATGCATTAAAAGGAAAAACTGAACTGTATGTATGTAGTTGTGCATTAATAAAAAAGAAACACAAGCTGTATAATGAAGCCATTTTCAAATAATTATATATTTTAGATCTTAAATGACATACTCTCTACTTTGAAAATGTTTAGTTTTTTTCCACCTAGAGAAAAAATTAAAAATATATTATTTCCCTGAAATCAAATCACTGGAAACAATTTCACACTGGTAGAAACTTCCCTAGGATCAAAGCAGAGTAGAGCATTACAGTACACTGCTGTACTAAATAATGATTTGAACCTTTTTCTCTGAGATTGGGAAATTGAAGGCAATGTTCTTAAACTGTAGCTTCTTCTGATTGTGTACTTCATCGGTCTGTTTTATACATCATATGTGGTTGAATAAACCCTAATAGTTATTGTAATAACTTCGGTTCTAAATGTCCTTTGGTTTTGTTATTTCTGTGGAATGGGGTTTATACAAACCAGGATTTATTTAGTCTGAAGTCCTCTTTGCCTTATTGACTGTATGGGGGATATTTATTAACTGGCAACTTGAAGCAGAATGCCTGGGCTAAAAACATTAACGCAGATCCTTGAAAGGGAAGACAATTACATAAAAAGTAACTTCCTCACTAAAGTATATTATGTAAAATGTATTACTCACTGAGACAGTATTAACAAAGTTCTCTTCTTATAAGCCACACTGTTTGCATTCTCCACAGAAAACAAACAGATGAGTCAGCATATGGTAATAACTGAATGAATATTATATCAAATGAGATTATGACAGAAATGAATTTATGACACAGATATCAGGGGTTCAGCACTAAGAAGAGGCTCTATAAATGCAGATTGGGTGTCTGTAAAGTAGTGACATCATACACTGTATCTTCCATGTGTCTGAAACACAAACTGAAGCACAAAAAATGTACCAAATTGATGAATTTTTTATGGCGAGTCTTTGATCATTATCTTGCCTGGCTGTTCATGTACCATAAAGCAACCGTTTCACAAACGCATTCCCATGAATGAGCATGATTTCTCGTGCTAATTGAAGACCGACTGCAGCCACGCGCTTTGAGGGGCATAATGGCTTTGTTCAAACTGTGCACTGCAGCGCGGCGCTCTCCATCTGACCTTACAAGGACCTTGACTGCAAGCCAGTAGCGGTCCTCTTTGCTTCCATGTTGCCAGAAAGGCGGGATGTCCTTGACGAACCCAAAAATACCCTTTATTAGGTGTCACTGCACAGTGTGCCAGTGTGCCCCGGTCTAGAATACTGAAGGCTTGTGGTATTGAGGTACAGGTTGAAGCCAGAGGCACTGGTGCCTGTATGTAGTCTATAGCAACACCTGTTTGGATATTAACAGTGGCAAGATGTTCCTTTAACTTCTTAAAAAAATTTATGTATTGAATTTTAAGTTTCCACAACATACATTGCAGTATCTCTTATGTTGGATAATGGCTGAGCAGGTAATGACTGTTCTCTTCCAGCATCTTATGTGGTGCTGCTGTGCAGGTGAGAGCATGTTACCTCTTTTTAATCTGAAGTGATTTTGTAAACTCATACAGGCAAGATAATAGCCACGTTGTCTGCACATCCCTCCAGCACTGACGTATCTATGGGATATTCTCTATTATAATTTGGTCAATCGAAGAAAATGAGAGCTGTGGAAAACAGAATTTGGACACCAGAATTTCTGAGAAACGTAATTTAGTCCAGCAATCATCTTTATTTCTGTTATGTTGCATAAGGGTTAGAAAATATGATTTGGAGGGGGTGCAGAATCAGTCAGACATCTAAACAGAGGCAGAGGAGCATTATTTTATTCTTTTGTGCTATAGTGCCCTTGGTTCTTTGTTGAATGTGAGATCCTGCTTGAGAGCGCAAGTTTCTGCACTGAAATGATAGTGTGTTACACAACGCTGGAAGTAGATTTTAGGAATAACACAAATATACATCATTTCTGTGTGGAGAAAATACAGGGAAAGCTGATAATTGTTTAGAACTTACTGAGTTTAATGCCATTCACTAACTGAATTTAGAAGAGTGTATGAGTAACAGAGCTAATTAAAGAGTAGCGAGGGATTACATATGATAATGTGGGAAAGATATAATGTGGGAGAAGATAATAATAATGGAAGGCATAAAGAAAACAGATGTTGAAATAAGATTTTGACATATAGAATGGAGTAGGGGTTTTCTTGCACAAATGCCTGATTTCTTTGGTCCTTATAAACATAAGACTTTTCCATCATGTTGTACAGGATGATTTTTCAAAGAGGGTTGGAGGGGGGACGGGGGGGCAGGAGACAAACAAGCAATCAAAATCATTTCACGCTTCAGTATCCTTCTCGTTTCCAAGAGCAGACTTTCCCCATACATTTGAAATGCAGACATGCAGTCAGCTGAGGGGATCGTCTCCTTCGTTTGCGAAAGGGGTGGAGGAGAGTGTCAAAATGACATGCCGTTTGCAGACAACGGGGCCTTTCAGGGCTACAGGGTCATTAAAAAAGAAGAAAGACCGTTCGTTACACTTGGCTGCACTGAAATTACCTGTTAGTACCACATCTCACAAATTTGGCCTAATCCATTCTTGTGCATACTTTTTTTCTAGTATTTGCATGTTATTCTAGAAAAATAGGGGCATTTAAATTAGGCAGATTGGTACATAGAAAAGCAGGTTACATGAAACGTGGTAATAGTGATAAGTGGGCTCCTTAGACTGGAAGAGAGGCCTCATGATAGTTCCATGTGATCTCTTTGGAGCAGTCATGACCCAGGCCCCTTTACAACATAGCAGTGGGAGGGTGGGGAGGCAAAGTCCTGTATGTCTGCTGCTGAGACGGTCTGGCTTTTTGTTTCCTGTCCCTGAGCGTGACGTGTGCCGGGTTCCCAGTGTACCAGAGCTCAGTCCCCCAGGACTCAGCAGCGCTCTCGGATGAGGTAGAAGAAGAAACCCTTGGGCTGTCTGGCTGTTTGAGCTGAGAGAGGTGTATTATCTCTGCTGGCAGAATGATTGCTGCAGCCAGTGGTTCATTGTCTGGGATAAACACTACACAGCTGGGCTGCTGTGGCTCCAGCAGCGTCCAAACACTCTCCTTGTATTGGCTCACATGCAAAAATTACCATGTAATGCATGCATCACCTGTTCTTCTGAAGGATGCTTCGTGCGCTGATGGATAGCTCTTTAAAATTACAGAGTCTGACAAGTGCTCACCTATAATATATCATTCTGTGTTCTGTAATAATTATGTGGCAAAAATGATGAAATGGGCATTGAGCTCAAAAGTGTTTGTACTAGAAGTTCAATAAAGTTTATTGGCCAGTGTAGGCATGCTGTTTTGGTTTAAAAATTTGTATAAATGCCACGATGAATCATTCATCATGAGCATTACAGTAATGAGTCCATTCATGAATCTGTCTTGATGCCTGTGGTAACAGCTTATCCAGTGAAGGCCACTGTGATTCAGAGCCTTTCTGTGGTAGCATAAGGTGGAGCACTACTGGGATCTTATGTTTGAGTACATCTTTGTGCTGATTAGTGTTTCTGCCTATGATGCAAGCATGCATATACAACTTATTGCACAATATCCAGTAGCATACTGTCTTCTTCTTCTTTTGGCTGCTCCCTCTAGGGGTCACCATAGCGAATCATCTTTCTTCATACCAACCTGTTCTCTGCAGCTTCCTCTGTCACCCCAACCTGTTTTATATCCTTCCTCACTACATCCATTAACCTCCTCTTTGGCCTTCCTCTTCTCCTTCTGTCTGGCATCTCCATCCTCAGCATTCTTTTCCCTATATACTCTGTATCCCTCCTCTGCACGTGTCGAAACCATCTAAGTCTCACCTCTTTCACTTTGTCTCCGAACTGTCATATCTGTGCTGCCCCTAATATGCTTGTTTTTAATCCTGTCCAACTTCATCACTCCCAATGAAAACCTCAGCATCTTCAACTCATCCTCTAGTTTGGAAAAACACAAACCGACTAGATGGGCAGCTTGGACACCTTATCAGTGAAGAACCTGGGTCATAGGGTGTTTGATCTTCAGATAGCCTCACCTGGGTGACCCAACTGGGGGTGATCAGTCCCTAGTTTGTGTCCAAGTGGTGTGCTACACCATGGATCCCCCGTCTTGATCCACAACCACCTGGAAGCTCTCTCAGCAGCTTCTCTGATGTTCTTGGTTGCTCTTCTTTCCTGCAACCCTCTTATGCTCAGGAGCCCTTAGTGCCTAGTGCACTGTCCTGGAAATCCTCTACAGCCCACCTCAATGGGATCACAGTGGGCCTTCCAACCATTCCTCCTGCAGACCTCAACTACCTCCAGGTAGGGCAATGTTGTGCTTTACTGGGAGCTGATGTTGCAGATGGCATCTGCTACTCCCTTCAAGACCTGGTTATGGTGTCATGTGTACCTCCACTTCCCCAGGGCTTTAGCACAGCAGCTAAAAATGTGCTCAAGGGAACCTCTTCCCTGACATAGTAGACATGCTGGAGTTTCTACAAGACCCCAACTGTACAGGTTGGACGGGCTTGGCAGGACATTATACATTGACTGGATCAGAAGATCTGAGTCTTGCTAAATCTGACTTCCAGATCTCTACCCATGGGATTTTCCGGGCCGATGCTTGATCCCAGTTCGTCCATGCTTCTTGTTGATGCATGGTTATTGTCCTGCTACGGCATTCCTCCTCCTCATCTGATCAGATCTCATCCTCAATCAGCTGCCTTCTCTCTGTACTTTGGGTTTTGTCAAAGTGTAGCTTTGTGCAGGTCCCCAGCCCAGCACGCCAGACTGCCACATAGCCCACCAACAGATTATGCCTCAGCCTACTGCTCACTTGACTGCCTCCTGAGCCAACCATTTCCAGCCAGTCTTCACCAAAATACCTGTTGAGGAAACTCTGATGTCAGCTGAGTCTCTGTAAAGTAGCACCTCTCTGGCTCTGGTGACCTTAAACTCCTCTGTCAAGCTGGTGAAGGGAAGCTGGAGTTTGTTGGTGTGCCCATAGAGGGCAATGCTGCTGAGGCTGTTTGGCAGGCCAAGCCATCTACAAAGGAACTGATTGATGTTTCTCTCGAAGCCCTCAACGGTGGTTATTGGGACTTCGTAAATCCGCAATGGCCAGAGGAGCCTAGGCAGGATACTATGTTGGTAGATCCATGCCTTGAACTTCCCTGGGAGAGCTGACAGCCAGCACTTCAGTTCCTTGCCAGTAAACTAGACTGCTGCTGTATCCCACAGTGTTCCATCAAAGATCTTCCCCAGGCTTTTCACAGGCTTCTCGGATACCGATAGCATTGGGGCATTGGAGCTACATCCACACAGAAGCAGGATCTGTCCTCTGCCTCCCCTTTCCATAGGACCAGGGATCTGGATTTAGCTGGCTTGAATGACATCCTTGCCCACTTGAACAGTCTCTCCAATCCATGAAGAAGCCACTGGCAATATGGTTGTGGGTATTATGGTTGTGGATATGGTTGTGACTTTTAGATCATCCATATAGGCTCGAATTGGGGGTTGTTGAATGCCAGATCTGGACAATGGGCCTCGACATTCTACCTCTGCTGCATTGACAAGCATGTTCATTGCTAGGGCAAACAACACCACTGATATGGTGCAGCCAGTGATGATGCCTTTCTCCAGATGGTGCCATAAACTGAAACTACTGTAATAGTCTTGAATCAGCTCTTGGATCTTCTCTGGTACATGGTAAGCTGCCAAGGTAGTTGTCACCAGTTTGTGAGGGATCCATAGGCATTGGTGAGGTCAAGCTACAAAACTACAAGATCTCCTCGGTTCTCCTTTGCATCACGGATCAATTGGGTAACCACTCCTGTATGCTCTAGAGAGCCTGGCACACCTGGAACCCCCCCTTCTGCACTGCTGAATCAATGTAGGAGTTCCTCAGGAGATATTCTGTAAGATGGTTGGCAAGGACCTTGAAAAAGACCTTGCCTTCTGCACTAAGCAGAGAAATGGTGCGAAACTAGCATACTGTATGTGTGAAAATTGACTTTATAAAGGAGACCTTTCTGGTGATCCTGGTCGTACACAGCGATGCAGCTCTGTAGATGCACACTGCCTGGCATTAGGCATACCCCTGATCTGTATGTCATGGGTCTGCACTGGGAAATAGAATTTTGTCATGTCAATCTTTCAAATAAGAAGTGTGAGTGCTGCTGTTTTCACCTAAATGTAAGCTCCTAGTATCTACTGATGAATGGGCTGGTGCAGTTTTGCCGTTTAGTGAGAAAACAGAAGGAGTCTAAAGAGTGTGGATGTCCGTGCCATGGAGGGGGTGGGGTGTTAAATGGGGAGAGGTTCTGGGCTGTTCTTTTAGGTCAGGGGTTGTTTTGATGGACATTATGAAGCACAGCAAATGTTCATGTGATAGTGGATTTTGTAGTCAGAACACAAATATAGTGAGCTGTTTGTGTCAGGGTAGTGTTGGGGCAGATAGAGCACCTCTCTGATAGCTGAAGAGTAAGTCAACAGACATCGCCCACCACCAACACAGATTAGCACACCTTTGTCTTGCTAGCCAAAGTTCCATTTTTTCAAGCAGAAATGTCACCAACATGTCTGTGAAGGTCAAATAATGGACATTTTTCAGGCAAGCAGGCAGGGTCATCATTTATTATGAAAGGTGGACATTTTACCATTTTAACAAGGCCCCAGGGCTGTGGTTCACTGTTACTCATGAATAACTCTGTTTCTTCGTAAGCCATTTTATGTGTGTTACTTTCTACCCAGATTATAGCCGCGACTTGTGTGTTTATATACACTTGTGTCTTTTTCAAGTCTTGGATATTCTGAGACCTCAGTGTCTTCATCGGAATTGTTTTCTGCTGGAGTCTTGCTACTTTTTTGTACAAAATTTCTGTGACTTTGTTCTTCCACAAAGAAAACAGTGGAACTAACAGCACACACACCTCTGACATTTGCTCTCTCACCCAGACATAAAGAAATCTTAGCTGGTTTTCAGCTTCAGGAGCTTGGATAGAGGGGGCTGAAGGCTTTGTGTGAATGATTGTGTTTGTTCACATTTTACTTTTGAAAAATGCTTCAAAAGCAACCACTCAGTTATGTTTGCCCATACACCCTTATGCTACATTCTGTCAGTGTAAATGGACTGTAACAAAGTTTTACAAATAAAATTGCTAACTTGGGCCTCATTAGGTCTGTGCTTGAAACATTGCACAATATACAGTGTTCTAAACGATGAGTTGAGCTGTAGGTGCTGATGCTCCTTTGATTTGCAGAAGATCCAAGTCACACATGAGCAGATGTGAGAACATCATGTCCAACACGTGTGACCAACGTCCATCCTCTGGGACACCAGTGTCAGAAAAACAAGAGCCTTCACTTGGAGATATTTATGTTGACTGGTGTTGCATAACAAATTAAGAGATGAGGATTAGAAATATGCAAAACAACAGCATGTATTGTTTACATCCTTTGCTGACTGTGCACATTTGATTCATACACAGAAGTGCACAACTTTAAGTTGTAGAAACATGAGGAACAGTACAAGCCAATCATGTGAGTACTGAAAACAGGTTTTATGTGCTTTACTCAGTATACACTTTTCTTAAATGCATAGTACTTCATTATCTAGCATTTGTACAGCTTTACTTGTTAAACTGTTATAAACAATAAGGTGCCCTGAGCTACAGAAAGTGTTCAAAACAATGTGTTGGATAACATCTCCATCCCTTCCCTACTCTTGTTGAAAATTTAGATATGAGGTCTCAAATGCTGTACTGTAGTAGAAAAGACAACTGTATTCTCCAGATACACATCAAAAAACATTTGCTGGACTGTGAACATTATTCCCTCTTTCCCAGAATAAGGTGATTTTTTGAAAGGTTAGATATACATAAATAAAACTAAAACAAAGGGCAGACTGTTCGAACTGTACATACAGCGAATTCCAAAAGTATTCATCTTCTAGTCTTCACTTCCTACTTGCTTCTATTTTATGTTGCAGCCTGATGCTACAATTGTTCAAATTCACTTTTTTCTTCATTAGTCTACACTCAGTAAGTACCCCAAAATGACAAAGTGAAAACAGAATTTTAGAAATGTATGTAAATTTATTAAAAAGAAAAAACCGAAGAAGAATTCAGACCCTTTACTCAGTACTTTGTTGAAGCACCTTCGGCAGCACTTACAGCCTCAAGTCTTTTTGGGTATGATGCGACAAGCTTTGCACACCTGGATTGGGGAATTTTCTGTTATTTTTCTTTGTGAATTCTCTTAAACTGAGGTTGTGTGGGGATCATCGGTGGACAGCCATTTTCAGGTCTCTACAGAGATGTTCAATAGAGTTTAGGTCAGAGCTCTGGCTGGGCCACTCTGGGACACTTACAGAGTTGTCCCTAAGCCACTCCTGTGTTGTCTTGGCTGTGTGCTTAGGATTGTTGTCATGTTGGAATGTGAAGCTTCAGCTCAGTCTGAGGTCCTGAGCACTGTGGAACAGGTTTTCATTGAGGATATCTCTGTACTTTGCTCCATTCAGCTGTCCCTCACCCCTGACCAGTATCCCAGTCCCTGCTGCTGAAAAACACCCCCACAGCATGATGCTGCCCCCACCATGCTTCACTGTTGGGATGGGAGTCCTTCAGGAACTTTGTCCCATCTCCACACAGGATCTCTGGAGCTCAGTCAGAGTGACCATCAAGTTCTTAGTCACCTCTTTTACTAAGGCCCTCAGATTGCTCAGTTTGGCCGGGCGATGAGCCGGGCGCCCAGAAATAGTCTTTGTTGTGCCAAACTTCTTCCAGTTGAGAATTATGGAGGCCACTGTGCTCTTGGGAACTTTAAGTGCAGCAGAAATTTTTTTTGTAGCCTTCCCCAGATCTGTGCCTTTCTGTCTCTGAGCTCTGCAGGCAGTTCCTTTGACCGCATGACTTTTGCTCTGATACAGTATGCATTGTCAGCTGTGAGGCCTTCTATAGAGAGGTGTGTGTGCCTTTCCAGATCATGTCCAATCACTATTAATAATATCAATATATAATTATTATTGTTTTTTCCTGTTTGTGTGACACTTTGTGTTTCATTGTGTTATATTATTCTCAGATTTGTATCTATAGAAGTAAGAGATGTAGGTCTAGCATTCATTTAATAGTTTCCGAGATGTATTTATAATAATTACATTGTTTTTTATATGAAGGAACAGAGATAAGAATTAGAGGTGTATGTAGATGGTCTGCAGTATAGTGGTGGGCAGATTCCATTGACTTTGATCATTACAATTAATGTCTCCAACACCAAACCAACAGCGCTTTAACAGCGTAGTAATGTTTCAGGCCCAATGATGAGAAACTGGATCATGGTAATGTGTTCATTACAGATACCATTACAAAGGGTCAGGTCAATGCTTGGTGTTCACTCATACGCTGCGCCAGCAATTCTGTTCTTGTTTTTTGGAGTTGTATAACTTGCTTATATCAACCAACACACATGCATATCTACCAATCAAGGGAGTACTTATATTTAAGGAAATCAGGACTAAGTTTATGGCAGATATTTACAGTTACATTAGAAACATACAATTTATATTCTTGTTTCGATCAAGACTATCTCCTGATTATATTGTTGAAAGCCAGTTTTCTGTTTCATGTAATACAATTTTCTGTGTAATGGCAGGACAGCTTGTGATTAACAGTGTTTATCAGTGTTGGATAGAATGCCTGTTTTAATCACACAATGTAGTGAAAATTTGCATCTGATTGATTTCCATTCAGCTATGGTAAGCGTATAATGGTGAATAGGTTTCTTGATTGTGATGAAGATGGCCACTTTTCCTTTTCTAGATGGCATTTGCAGCCATACTGTCTTTATTATATGGTTTGTTTTTCAGCCTTCATTGACTGTGGTCACCACCTTCTAGACACTATCACTTTGATTGGTTAGATTTGTTCAGATTGTCTCACTTCATAGAGGTCTGATGGACTGATCAATTATGAGGGCGGGCCGGGGGTGGTCAGGCTGTGGCGCACACTGTACCTGTCCTCACAGAAGCAGATTGGTTCTCAGAAATTGGGCTCACGTAAACCCAGCAGGACATGACTTGTGTTTTTAACTACCGGCCGTGTCTGAAAAACTTCAGGCTGCCCAGGCTAACATTCCTGCTGCTGAAGTTCTCTGAACCAGATGCTTACATGTCACATTAGACCACCGTGGGCAGCTGAGCTTTGAAACTGGAGCGAATCGCATGGAAGTAATGAAATTGCTCTTTGAGCGTGTGCAGGGTTTGTGGGTGTGCTACTTTGACATGAGTGGGAGCAGCGTCTTGCACTTCTGAGGCATTGGGGAAACCACATTTAATTTGACAATGTCTTTTTCACCTCTCTACCTCCAAGGCCATTGCGAGTCTCAGGCTGAAACATGCGCCATGCGCATCCCTCACCGTGGTGACCGCTGCCTCTGTGTTTCAGGTGATCCAGATCCAGAACTTGCATATTTCTTGTGACATTTGGAAATGTAGACATCCCTGCTGCTGCTTGGCAGCGGCAGGTAAGCATGGCTTTCAGTGATGTTGCTGCATTTTGACAGCTTGACAAGTCTGATGAATATATGATTTTTATTTCCAAAACTGTACGTATCATCCTCAGGGTTGTTACATTGCTCTGTCAAGACTTTAGATGAAGTTAGCTCTAAACTATTCTTTGCAATAGCACTGGCATTGCAACAAATAAACTGTCACACAACAAATGCTTTTTCCTTTTTTTATAAAAATAAAAAAAATTTAAACCACACATCTGGAAACTTGGTTTTCTACAATCCGACACTGATGAGGGCAATGACGATGTTGAAATGACCTGCAGGCCAAGAAAACGGAGTTGATGGAGACTCCTGATGATTTAATACAAAGGACAGAACAGTGGAGCTTTGGTCTGTGGAGGCTTATGCCTTGTTCACTTCTAAATAAACGGTGGGGTGGACCAGGCTGAAAAATGTGGCCCAGCTGTAGTTGTGTCCACACGTAACAAATACTGCTCAGAAAAAGGCATTGCTTAACTTAGGGCGTGTAAATAAAAAGACTGATAAAAACTGAGTGACATGATTCCATATGACAGCTTGTGAAAATGGAGCTTGTGTTGTTATTTGCATGTAATGAAACAGATCTGCTTTGTTTAGCCATATGTCTGCTAAATTTTCAGATACGTCCCAAAATACCTTTTTGTTTCTGAAAGTCTGTGGATGTTTTTTCAGCTAAATGTGTCTTAATCTCTTCATTGGGCCAGCTGTAGTGTTACTTGTTAAATAACAACTTGGATGTAAGTTTTAATGAAATAAACATAACGCAAAACCACCGGCAACTAAATCAAACAGCACCATCACTGACCACTCTACCCTAATACAAACATTGACACGACAGCTTTTCGATGGGCAGTTTGCATTATTATTTGCATTTAGCTCATAGTTTATGTAATGAAATACTGTATATATTTATATGTATATGTATATATGTATATATTTCATGTAATGGTAGAGTAGCTTTTTTTTGTATGGCTGAAAAATTTACACATACATCCTGAAATGCACTTTCCTTTCTTTCTGACTTTCCCTTTCAAGTCACATTGTATTTTCTATTCAGATCAAACAGCCAACAGTTTTAATATGGCATTTGTAGTGTTATTTTGTAAAATAATATTATTTTGTAATATAATATTTTGTAAAATAATAATTCGGCATAACACTAACGGTGAACTCGCCTGAACTGTACTATTCCCAACCGCTCTGCCTCTGTTCTCGTGCTTCTCCTGATGTCGAAAATTGCAGCGCACTCCTGACAGTGCGGTTACAACACAAATGTTATGCATACTTTCCATTTTGAATTAAATTTAAAACAAAAACTGATGCAGTTTTCCCTCGAAAATTAAACGCGAGTCTTTCGCTCTAGAAGCAGAAACGTCCTAGCCAATCACAACACTATGACATGGTTGAGGGCGGAGTCTGGCCCCATTGTAGCCTGCCCCTGAACAGGCCCAGCCTGGCGCTGCTTTCAACCCTGCAACTGCTGTGCAGTGGAATGCATAGCCCTTGCCAGCCCTGGAATTTGTGTAATGTGAACCCGGCATTATAGCCTCAGAAGTGTCAAAGCCTCAATGCTTCATACCAACAAATCCATTTATTTTATTGCTTGAAATGTTAGGTTTTTCTGCATTGAAAGGACAACCTTGTTATCCAGTGAGCGGGTTTGAACTAGCTTATAAATTCTCTTAACCTCATGTCTAGCACAGTATTTTTAAAACATGATTTTGTATCAGGGTCTGTTAATTAGTGTAAGTAGATTGACTTGTTCCTGCTGACAGAACATGTGAGAACTTTGCACTGACAAGCTGCTGAAAGGTTTTTGTTCCCCAACCAAACAGGTGTGACTTCAAGAGAGTTGTGATTCTCATTAAGTTGGAAGGTGTTTCTCCTTCTAGTACATTTCAGGCACTTGTGATTGTCAGCCCTGTAGCATGTAAATGAGAATGATCATCCTTCCTGTGTGTAATGAGTTAGGACAGTCCTCAGGTTCTGGACCATGGAGAGCAGTATGGTGTGCGTTTTTCCCTGTTTGTGAATCTCTCGTGTGGCTGCGGTAACCTCTGCAACAAAGCCATCCTGGAGAAACAGCTAAAACAGATGCTATCCTAACAGTAGTGGCCTAATGGCTACATGAAGTGGCCTGGTAGCTCAATGGGTAGAGCATCAGGCTGGGCAGTTGAAGTCTCTTGGTTTCTAGTTCAAGTCCCAGCCCACCCAGGTGTGTCCTTAAGTAAAACATGGTACACTAGCTCTCTGGGCACTATGTGGCTGTTCACTGCCCCCAGGGGATGGGTTGAATGCAGAGGACAAATTCCTTGTATGTGACAAACATGATTTCCCTTCCCTAACCACCAGCTTTAAGATAAGAAGCATTTTTAAAAAAATGTGCACATCAGAGTGTCAATAATGACAAATTTTCAGTATGTACTGTGCTCAGAAATATTATTATGGCTTGAATGTAAAATAAAGAAATATCCAGATAGGTCAGGGTGACTTTGATAGATTTAGTCCAGAACCAGGCTGAATCAGGTGAGACCATTAGCATCAGTCACGGTCTTGTATCAGATGACCCAAGTGAAGAGGATTTTGTCTAAGTGGGACTTGTCACTCACTGATATCTTTGCTGACCTGGTTCACACCTGGGCGCAAGTGTCCAAAGTTTTGCCTATGGCAAATATTAACTAGGTGCACCTATTTTGTCTCATTACAGAAGAGGACAGGAAGACACCAATCACAAAATAACAGTATTTAGCATTTTTTAGGAGTTGTTCAGTTGGCAAGCAGAGGATTTTACATGAAACAGCTTAATAGAACAAAGTGGACCTTTCTTTGAACGATTAGAGTCCAGCCAGAAGTCTGGATTCTAACCTTTTGTGTGTGTGTGTGTGTGTGTGTGTGTGTGTGTGTGTGAGAGAGAGAGTGAGACAGGCCTACATTGTCATCCTAACTGACTTTGAGAGTAGGTGATGAGTGTGCTCTGGGAGTAGAGGTGTTTGGAAGTAGTGATGCTGTACCTCCAGGAACACTAAAAAAACACCAAAAGGCACTTGGGAAGGTAAAGAAAATCAAAGGTAAACATCATATGTATGTGCATTATTTTTTACATTAAAGTTTAATTTTATTAAAGATTTTTTTTTTCGAGTGAGCCAACTAAAAGCTGGCTGACTACCGACCTTTCCAAGCTGTATCACAGTTATACTTTAAATGAGAATGAAGAGAAAAAGAAGGTAATGTTTTCTGTCCCTCTCGGGCAGGGCGGGCGGGGGGTGAGACTCCCAGTTAGCACTAATTACACGAAGGCTGAGAGGTTCCATGGTTCCATGCCCAAATGACATTCTCCTCCCCAATTCCTGCTTGGTGTGAGCCCAGAGGTCTCTGACCCCAGGCTGTTGGCTCCTAAATAGGTCCAATACAACCTGACAGGATGGATAATAATCAGGCTTATTCCACTGGCACTGCCTTCAGCTGGAAAAAGGCCTATTGAAGTTGATGTTTTTTCTTGCTAAACATGTTTTTAAAGCATGTTTTTTTTCCTGATGTATAATCCACGTGCACTTTCTATTCCTCCTACCCCTCTCATTGCCTGTTCAGTCACACTTGTAGTGATAACGAGTCTTTTCCCAGACAAGCAAAGGTCTTAAGTAAGGGGTATACAATGGACTTATTAAAATGAAGCAATTTATCATTTTAAACCACTTACACAACTGCAAATTGTAGTGGTGTGACAGAGGTCAGGAGCTTTGATCAAGGGTGATACAGCATAGAAACTTCGCTGAGCAAAACCAGCAACCATTGGGTGACAAGTTGACATAACTACTTTGACATATTGCCCTTTCAGGTTGTTAACAGGCAACATGGTTTCCATCAAGCCAGACATTCTCCTGCACATGTTCTTACAACTTGCTTGCTTAATGGCCGCAGTCTGATGTCTGCTGGACCCGGATTTTTGATCCAGCCCTTCTCGAAGGCTGGAATTCACAGCGCCGCTTGCCCGAGTTCCTTCACCTTATCTCTTGTTTACCCCCCGAGCGGACTGAGCCAGAATGGAATGAGGGACCAGAACTGTCTGATGTGCCTGTCTGATGTGCTTCTGAGAATGTGACCTGCAGAACGGAGGAGATGAAAGTGCAGCTTTGTCACTGTCCGGTGTGATTGCACAGGGCGGCACGCGTTCCAAATTACAAATTTACATGTAGAATTCTTAAGACGTATGACAGTGCTTAGCTACATCAGAGAGGCGCATAGCAATGGTACTCTGTGATTGCAAATATGCTGATGGTAGTTGCAATCAAGACATCTACTGCCTTCTATTTCCATAAATGAAAGTGTGCAGTTAACAGATAATTGGACAGAACACATCTACAAGGTGTGATAGACAGTGATGCAGTAGCACAGTTAAAATAATTTACACTGTTTTTGCAGAGGTTTAAAGCCATAATAATTGTGAACTTGAATATATGCTTTTGAATCCCTTGGAAAATTTCATTTTCTTAAACTTTTCCAGTTCAAGGTTATGGGAGACTTCAACCCCAAATGCAGGTAATGCAAGGTGCAAGGCAAGGTTATTAGTATTTAGGGTTCCTAGGTCATGATGTGGAGACTCTGGAGCACCAGGAGAAAACACACAGGCATTGGGAGGACATTTTTCATACACACTCATTGCTCTAAAGGACAGATTCTAAGCTAATGACCATGGTAATTAAGTGTGCAGTAATATTCAATACTCAGAACAAGCAATATTCAATGAGCATCACTCAGAGCTAGCAGTACTCAGTGAGTATCACTCAGAGCTAGCAGTACTCAGTAAGTATAACTCAGAGTAAGCAATACTCAGTGGGCATAACTCGGAGCTAGCAATACTCAGTGAGTATCACTCAGAGTAAGTAATACTCAGTGGGTATAACTCAGAGCTAGCAGTACTCAGTGAGTATCACTCAGAGTAAGTAATACTCAGTGAGTATAACTCAGAGCTAGCAGTACTCAGTGAGTATCACTCAGAGCTAGCAGTACTCAGTGGGTATAACTCGGAGCTAGCAGTGCTCAGTGAGTATCACTCAGAGTAAATAATAGTCAGGCGTGATGATACTCTGCCTGTATTTTTCCTCATTCAATAACTTATGTGCAGGAGTAAACAATAATACTAGCATACCAGCTACATAATTAAATGTTATGTTTTATGTACTGTTTTTTTAATCTCTGTTGAGTAAAGTCAGAGCAGCCGAGAAAGCGGACCTTACTTTTATAAAGCCATTTTTACCAGAACATTATAATTGTCCCCACATGGTCTTTTTATCATATAAAATAAGAAAATGTATTTTTATCCACATTGACTGCACAGAGAAGGCAATGGTTTGATTAAAGATAACGTTTCATATAATTCTGAAATATGAAGGAACGTATCAGGCCTGAGCTCTCTTCTCAAAATAAAACCTGAGTGTTACATATGGTTTCCTTTAGAGTTTCAGGGAGGAGAGGAAAGCCTATATCCATACCACATGTACCCTTACCCTGAGGCCTAAGCTATTTTTGGCGTGTAATTATATGGTTTTGTAGCTTAATTTCCTCTCCCTGGACGTGGTCTTATTGCGATCTGTTGAAATCACCAAGACCACATTACGCTTTTAGCAGCTCTGCAATCTGTTCCAGATCTGTGTCTCAGCTCTTGTGTTCAGCTTGTGGTCATTGCAGTATATGTGTTTGAAATAAAACTAGCAGCAAGTCTCTGCACGGGTTTGGAAGAAGGTTCAAGACGTGTCATTTTTTGTGTTTTCTGACCTGGGGATGATAGTATGTCCAGTTCTACGTCAGTGGAAAACCCAGTAATAGTCTGGGTGGAATCCTCCTCTGACTGTATAATTTTACATATGGCGTCACAGATGCGTTTGAATGGTGTCAGTCAGTGTCGTGCCCTGTTCAGACACACGGTCCTGCCTTGTGCTGCCTTGTGGAGTGGAGAGGCTGTTTATATGAATGAGTCCTGCGCTCATCCCTTCAGGCCTGTTTCACTCGAAGTCCTTCTTTTGTACACTTGACGTGGTACAAGTGCGGGAGGGGCTGGATGTCAGCACTGAACCTCCAGCCCTCCAGTGGCTTGCGTGGGGGTGGAGGGGGGGCATCGATCCGACAGCTGAAAGCAAGCACTTTCTCTCTTTGTCCTCTCCACTGAGGAAGTGGCCTGGGTAAACACACCTGCTGTGACGATGCCATAAGCCGGCGTTTCACCGCAGGCTCCAGTAGCTGTTGGAGCAGATGTCATCAGAATCCTGCTCCACAGAAAGGGCCCCCACTCATCCATGGATTCTCGCATCCCCTCCCTCTGTGTTTCCTTCCCAGAGAGGGAAACTCGCCGTCTTCGCCGCCCATTTCGACAGCGGTACAGCTCCTCAGCTTTGCGCTGCAGACGTTAAATGCAGCAGCCGCCACGGGGGTGAACAAACACTGCATCAGCTGCGAGGGTTTTTCTGCGACATGGCGTGCATGTAGACAGTGTAAAATTTTCACCTTAGCTTTTTGCAGCTTCCTCTTTGTGTAAACGAATGTTGCTGAAAGTACGAGCCGATGACAGCTTCCATATCGGTGCAGGGTTTTTTTAGGCACGGTTCCCGTTCACGTTTGTCACATTTTGACA
Source organism: Chitala chitala (assembly GCA_025773905.1). NCBI lineage: Eukaryota > Metazoa > Chordata > Actinopteri > Osteoglossiformes > Notopteridae > Chitala > Chitala chitala. Next base: position 8,562,220 of record JABJVR010000029.1, read on the forward strand.
TTGCTATTGTAGTCTTGGGCTTTGATGTAACCAAACTTGAGCTTTGTGGAGTTTGGAAATAATTTCCTGTCACATTAGCATCTTATCAGAGACCAGATGTCTACCATGTGGGAAAGGTGCTTTTTGTTCTGTGTTTGCCAACCCATCATGGTTTTAATTTTCTTAAACTGCCCAATAGGAAAATCTGTTTGTAAAAAGCCAAGACAAGAAATAGCTCTGTGCATTTTGGCTCAGGAAAAAATACAGTGAATAATTTAATGCTCTTTGATTAAAAGCATCAAATGAGATGCCCCATTTAAGTACAAAGAGCAAGGTTAATAATACAAAGTTTAAAATTCCAGAAACAGGAAGTTGAATCTTAATACCATGAATATAATAACATCATGAATGTGAAGTGAAATTTTCACTAAGAATATGCTGTGTAGTCTGTGCCCTGTGGCAGGCTGTCTTCTTATATGTTACATTAGAGGTTGACTGAGCCTGCTTGTTGTGTGGGTTTTCACTTGCTGTCTAAACAGGCAATGAGATTGACCTGTATATAAATCATCTTCAGTGTTCTTCGTTAAATGGGACAAGGCCTGTTCGGGCCCCTGTGTGTGAAAACAAGCGTTTTCTCTGCTGGGACAGACCTCAGCCTTTGCCTCGCCTGCTTTGAGGTCAACGCAAAGAGCTCCAAGATGAGATGAAATCCCTTCCTGTGAAGGTGAAGAAGATGCAGGGGTGAGCTCAGCACCGGTAGCCGTTGACCAAGTGAGCCGACAAATCACGTGTCTGTAGTGTGTGATGGGTGAGGGAGGCTGCTGGGGTGTGTATAACCACCCTTCCTCACCATGTCGCAGGCCATATTTCTGTGGGGTGTGAGGTGTAAGGGAGGCTACTGGTGTGTGTATAACCACCCTGCCTCACCACGTCACAGGCCATATTTCTGTGGGGTGTGAGGGGTAAGGGAGGCTACTGGTGTGTGTATAACCACCCTGCCTCACCAGATCCTGGACCATGATAACCGTGACTCCTGCCACGAGCTGGCACACTCGTGAAACTGGCTACTGGCAGAGTCTTCACATCTGTGGTGGAAGGGGGAGGAGAGCAGTGAGGGGGGAGGTTTTTTGCTCATGAATAATTGAAGAAGAAAAAGCTGCCTGGCTTTGCTCTGCCCTAATTGCCCACCTGGGTGTTCTGTGGCCCAAGGCAGTGAGTGCATTGTGCCAAATACACCCTTTTCTGGCCATGCGTGGTATTATCACAATGTCTACCCCCATGTGCTGACACCTTTAAAGTCCTGGCTATGTGTGGCATTAAGGTAGCATCTACCCCATATGCTGACACCTTTAAAGTCCAGCCATCTACTCAAGTTATCTACCTCTGTGTGTGTGTGTGCAGCTGTGGTACACTTTGAGGCAGAATGGTGCTCGGTCCTAAATTTGAACAAAATAGTTTCTGGGGCATAAAAGACGGATTGGAATGATCATTGTGTAAAGTATTGTTTCCACTGACATCTTTCCTTTGAGTTTCTTCACATCACATTTTGGTGTAACGACACAATATCCATATATAAATGCGAATAAACCTGATGATGGCAACCAGCTGGAAAATTTGTCTTTAAACCTTTCCAAGCCAGTTTAAACGTTTTAAGTTTTGGACTATAAATCTAGTAAGAAGAAGTGATTGATAGTAGTAAAAGTAACATTGTGTGTTAATAGTTGAGTGAGTAGCTCAGTGTTCAGGTTCAGCTTGTGCTTTAAAATAATTAAAATATGCTGAATTTATGAACATTTGCTGATTGTGTGTTCAGTGACTGGCCATAGAATTGGATATTTGGCTGTTTTGTTTCTGTACTCAGTGTTGACAGTACCTCAACATGTGAAACCAGTGATGCCTGTCACTGAATATCTGTAAATGATTGTGAACCCAGGCTGCCAGTGAACACAGAAGGGAGGGCTAGTCATTGTTTAAACCAGTTGTTCTGGACAACCGAGGCCCCCAGAGGCCTGAGGACCGGCGGACAGCCCCCAGTGCAGGTCGCCACCTTACCACTCATGTTCTCAGCTCAGCCTGCCTTGAAGACGTGTGTTTGCATGCCCCGGGGATGGACTGTTACAGTGTTGTGTGAATATTGCATTTTAGAGAAACGTTTGTCCCAAGTGCTTAATCACACTTACCTTATGGCGAGGCTCCTACCGCTCAGTCAAGTCATGTTTAGAGACGCTTACAGTCTGTATGTATTATAAAGCAGTAAAAGTTGCATGTCTTTGTGTGAACTGGGGCTGAACAGGAGAACAGTTGGAAAGGCTGGGGGGAAAGGCTGAGGAAAGGCTGGAGGGAAAGGCTGGGGGGAAAGGCTGGGGGTCTCCGGTATTACTTAGATGATTTGTTGGCTCTGACACTGATATCACTGCAGTGAAGACCCTGCAGAAAAGTAGGCCTGATTAGTGTCATACTTTGGGTGAGAGGAAGTTTTCTTGGCATTTCCAAGTGGACTGAAAGACAGGATAACATTCCTGAAACTCACACCATAAATGTTTTAATATTTATGGTAATATACATTATTTACTTACTTATTGTAATTTTCTGTTTGATTTGCACCTTAATCAGTGGCGATTCTAGAAAATTCTAAATGGGATGGCCAAGGCTAATGTGAGGGGGGACATCAAATCAGCCAATTATGTTGAAGAAATTAGAGGTGGCAGTCAAGGTACTCAGCCAGATTTTAAAAGCTGGGTGTAGTGCTACCCTGGTCACCCTTCTGACTTCTCCACAGACCTTGAGTTTTTGCTGTAGATTTGCCATTACTGGAGGTTCAAAGTTGATTGTTCACATTCCTAATGTTGAGTTTACAACTTGATTTGACTTGAGAAAATGTAATTTAAAAGTGCAGGTGAGCACTAACTTGTAGGTTCCAAAAGCATTTCCAAGGCCTTTCTCAGCAAGCACGAGAATTTGAATTGAGAAAGGCAGCACTTTGTGCTGACTTGTGTGCCACAGATGAGAGCCAATGAGCCTTTTCCTCTTGTACTCTGAGAGTGTATTTAAAGAATGCTTCTGCTCTAAGTTAACCGCTCTGTCCTACAGCTGTATTTCCCCATGGCTTTGGCCTCAGTGGAAATGTTGCAGCACCATGTCTGGGGTGTTATTACCAGGTGAGCTGGGCCGACTTCCAGAGGGACAATGAATGAAAGGTAGTTAAAGTAGGGCAGTATTTTAAAGCCGCTGCCTGCCTGTAGTGAGGAGAGTGAATATGAGTGGAAGTTAGCATGGTTTATGGTGGGGGGGGCGGTGTTCCCCCAGCCAGTGAAGGGTTGTTCTTTCTTGCCTTCTGTTTGCTGACCAGCATACAGTGGTGCTGCGCGGAGGTGGCCGTCGTTTTGCAGAACAGAACAGAAATGTACTCTGTGAAAAATTTGAGGCTTTCAATTCAGAGCTTCTGCTACACTGATCCCAAAGCCAGCCACCTTCAGTGAAGTGCTTAAACATGTCTTAGTCTTTTGCTGAAGGGCTGGGATTAAAACCAGCGCCAGAGTGTTCTGCATGAGGCCCGACAAGAGACACAAAGGCTCTGCTGCCCGTTAAGTAGAAATGCTCTGGTAGTCCGGAGAGAGGCCTCACAGTGTTTAGATAGCAGCACTCTGTTTTGCCTCTGAAACCCTGAAACTGGTGATTATGTGGACAAAAGCAGCTGCCTTATTACACTCAGTGAAGCATTAAATGGGAGCCTTGTAGCCCATTAAAATTAATAGGGTAGTCGGGACGACGATGTTATTATGAAAGCAGTGATTAGCAGCACAGCCGTGATGTATGATGAGCTGCTGGTAAAACAGGGGAAATCTCTGCTCCCACGTCGTGCAGTACGAAAGTGCTGGCTCTGAATGTTTGAGTGGCAAAAAGGCAGATTCACGGAAATCTGGAAAAAAGCTCCCAGTCACGGGTGAATTTAAGCCTTATAGACCGCAGTACACCTCCTCTACACCACCCCCCCAACCAATTTGGTTGCTCTGAGACTTCATGAATAATGTAACCTCCACCCCTTTAAATGTTTTAACCAGAGGCCCCAGGGCCCTATTGTGCCAACATATTTTTTCACTTCGTATTGCACATCAAAGGATGGGACATTAACTAATGTTTATCCCACATTACACATGCAAATATATTTGGATTAATAATGGAAAATGTGTCTGGCATTGTGAATTATTTGTTCTAAAGTCTGATTGGTATTCTTTATTTGTGAATAAGTACGTTATTTATGAATAGATCTAATTGACACATCTGCATGGTACCAACATTACTTTTAAGAACCGTGACTCTGCTTTGTGCTAATTTTAGGTTGCGTACAAGGCTTGCTAGGTTTAATTGTTTCTATACATTTTTTTAAGTGAATCTCTTGATTACTTTTTGTGCGAAAACTACTAGACCCGAATCTGGTGACCTTTGCATTCAGCTACATGGGATTGTGGGTAAAAATGTTTTCTGGGGAGGAAGAGGTTGTAAGGTGATGTGGTTTAGGGGGTTGGTGGGTCTGTAAACTCCTGGGATTACTTCCATGGCAACTAATGAAGGCGAACTCCAAGCAGAGCTGCTACAAAGGGAGGAGACACTCCCATGAATAATGCAGTTTGTGGAAAGATCAGCACATTCTGCCAATCAGGGCCCTTCCTGTTAAAACAAAGGGATTGGGGTTCATCAAAGAAGGTGCCCATCTCTACACCTACATGAATTCAGTGCAACATTTTGACGTGTGTTGCTCGTGTTGTCGCTGTTTAAAAGTACTCTTGGATTTCAGTCTTAAAAATTATGCAAATTAATGTAGACCCTTTGTTTAATGCAAGGCTTCTTAATGCGCCGTGTTGCTGTTGACATCGAATGGCTAAATGTGTATGAATATGTATGGGGCTGTATGCTTTTGCAGCACGTGCCCTAATGCAGTCACTGAAAGAAGCCATTGCGTGTCACACACCCACCGGAGATAATGAAGCCTACAGCCTTGTTCACAGAAAACAATGGTGAAGTTTCTCCTGGCTATGCCTGGTCCATCATCTAATTCAGCCATTTTCTCCCTGGCACCTCAGTCACTGAGCATCCTCTCACACTGCTGTTTAGGTTCAGGATCCCTCTTTGGATGCCTAAAGCTGACAGCCACTGTGTTCAGCCTTGTAAAAGATGTTAGACGATCACTTCACTTGAGATGCTGTTTATTCAAGGTGTTCTGGCTTCTCTGTTTTTCTCAAGATACTTCGTCAGCAGGCTGTAATATAGGGTGGCCACTGCGCTCCATCATCATGATGTACGGCACAGAAGACGTGCTACTGCTGGGTTAGTAAATCTGCTGGGAGCTTTGGTCGGCACAGAGTAAAAACCGGAATCCCTGTGGGCCAAAGCTCTGAAGACACAGGTGACCACAGAGCAATGGAGTCTGGTATCTACAGAGCAGTGGGATCAGGTGACCACAGAGCAGTGGAGTCTGGTGACCACAAACCAGAAGAGGATGGTGACTACAGAGCAGTGGAGTCTGATGATCATAGAGCAGAGGAGTTGGGTGACAACAAAGGAGTAGTCTGGGATCACAGAGGAGTGACATCAGGTGGACTCGCTTGAATGACGCTTGGAGATGTGGGCATGAGTAGTCTTGTTTGATGTCGTTTTGACATTCTATTATGTGGGCGTGACTCAGACTTCTCTTGATAATCCAACCCCTCCTTCCCAGTGTTGCGGAGGACATGACACAAAGGACACAGAGGTGTTGGATCGCAGATGACGTCTCTCTGCTAAAAAAGCCTTTCACTTCTCCACAGCCTCACACTGATGGTGTTCCACCTCCTGTTCTTCAGCTGGCTGGACTCCCAAGGCAGATGGTTTTCTGAAACACATCATTTGTGATGGAGACTCAAGCAGATCGCTCCTTTTCTGCCTTTTCTTTCTTCCTTTTTCTCCTTTAATTACTGTAGACGTGTCTAACAGCAGTGGCTCACTTTGCGAGGGGATGGAGATGAAAAAAGGACAGTACGCATCTTTGGAAGCTGCTTTCCTAAATTTATTTATTTTTAATTTGTGAAAACATTTTTAAAAGTTGAAACTAAAGCTAAATCAGGATTGGTGATGATTTTTGTGTAACATTTCTGCAAGACTTTATTAAAATATAGTAAGAAAAATATTTTAAAAACATCAGAATACTAAAGAGCAGAGACACGTCTACTTGAGTATTATTTTATGATTAAATATTTTTCTGCTTCCTACACTAATTTTTTATGTTGACTTTTGTATTGCAGTCCTGCTTTGTTTATGTCTAGGTGTGTTAATGGGTGAAATTGTTTAATCATAAATCAAAAATTATATCAGAAAAGTTTAATAATGGTGTTCCTCCAACTGTATTTTCCACTTCTTTAATTCAGAATGTTATTTTCTAGAAAAATTGAAAGTGACAGAGCATTGTGCATTGCGAGTGTTGTTAGTGAAGTTGCCTGTAATGTTTGGCTCCTTTAGTGAGGGACTTGCTGAAGCTTGAATGATGGCCACTTTCAGTGGAAATGCTCAATTTCCTCCTCCTTTCACTCATCTGGTGTGTGACAGTGTGAAGGTGTTCTGCGCCACTGATTCTGATAAAGTGTGTCCCTCCAGAATGCTGGGCTTTTCAATGTGGCTGAGGGAGGCCCAGTGGGTGGAGCCTTTGGGGAGGTGGGGTGTGGCAGGTGGGTGGAGCCTGTTCGGCTCATTATTTCTATGCAGGCTCATCTCAGCCTCCAGCTGTCTGAGCTCTCTATTCATCTCACACTTCCCAACGGGTAATCCCAGAGCTCGAAAAAATAATTTTGCTAAATAAGTGACATATTTCCCATAACTGCATTGGACTGGAATCACACGCCCAATTACACTCACTGTATCCCTCTGCAGAAAAGCCGTTCGTGTTACAGCTGCCTTGTTGCTGTGGCATTGTGCTTTTTCACAGAAAGCCCTTAACATCTACTGAAATCCTAGTGAATAAGAATACATCAAACATATATGCTGGCCATTTTTCTTCGTTGCTATTTCTTAATTAGCAATTGTGTGATATCTATAATAGGTTAGGGTAATTCTTATGCAGATATTGGCCTCAGTTATAATTTCATACATACCGTGGTCCTCATTGGTGACAGTTAACGTTTAAAGGTATGTCAAGCTTTACATGTGCTTTCAAACGCACTGAAGTGTGTTGCAGTCCTCTGTGGCAGTTCAGAGCAGCAGTGGGTGGCAGGTCAAGGCTGGCTCTACTTAAAGACCCATCCCACAGAAAGCTTTAGAAGATCAAGAGTTTCATGCTCTGTTCCTCCGACAAACACCCAGCCACGGTCCATTTGCTCTTCCAAAACCATGCATCATGCAGAGCTGTGCTCAGGGCCGACCTGTGACAGAAAGGTGTTGGCGTAGCCTTCTGAGGCTAAACACCTGTGAGTCTGGTGAGGTCAGTCTTCATCTGTTTTCCATAGCAACGATGAGCTGATATACTCCTTACCACTTCTCCAAACATCTTGTGGCAAAATCAATATCAACTGCCCCCCAACACTTAATTCTAGAGTGACATTGATTGGGGGCAGAGAAAATGATGAGCCTATGGTTCCTTTGTCTTTCTGACACAGAGCATCAATGCTGTGACGTAGTGCCTGAAACATGCAGTCTTGGTTAAATTTTCCTTTCCTCTTCCAGCTGCCCTGTCTGTGGGCCTCTGGTGTCCCAATGGCCCATGATTAGCACATTATGCTAATGCTGCAGTATTATTTATTAATTTTACTTATCAGTCTCTTGGCAGGCTCCTTCATTGTGAGTGACTGCATCAAAGCACAATGGTGCGCTACACCAGGAGGTATATTGAGGATACAGCCGGACAGCCAGTTGTCACTGTCGCTAAGCTCAGACGACAGTATGTAAAGGCTGGACTTCTGCCCCTTGTTGGTCCATGATAGCAGCTGTAAACGTTTATTCTTATTTGATCTCGACATGCTGAGTTTATGTCTGGTGACTGGGACTGCTGCTGGTGCTTCCCCTGGGAGTCCCCTTTGTCTCCTCGCTGTCATTCTGCATACACATTTTCTCATGGATCTGGAGCAAAAGGTCTGGTGGCTTCATTGGTGAGACCCCAAGAGTCCACTGTCAGGAATTATTGTAGATGTTGCTGCGTCGCCTGCCATGTAGCTTGTAGCAGTTTACATACTCTCATGTAGGAGGACAAATATTACTCAGGTTGTTCTCATTTCTCCTTACCAAATAAATCAGGATTTAGGGTAGTTTATAGGTATAATATAAAAGGAAAATAACATAGGCTGTTTGAATGTGCTTAAGTGTTTGTGACTTTTTTTGTTTAGTCCGTCAAAATGCTTTGCTTTCCCAAAGACTGTATTTCCATGCAAGAAGTGCGCATGAGGCTCCTGTTTCAATCCCCCCTGGAATTTATTTATTAATATAGTAAACACGCCTGACCTCAGGCTTGGTTTCCGTAACAAAGACCGTGTGTGGGGAGGCAGGTGGGGCTGTCTCTCAGCATCAACAGGAACACAAGCGTCTCTGGAAATACCAAACGGGCCTTCATGACATTTACAGTGCGGTGCAGCTCCCTCCCCTCAGGTGCCATTTTTTTAAAGACTCCGGGGGCTTCATGCATGTAATGGCAAAGTGCTCCGTCACCCATCCCAGCACAGACATGACTCATAATCATGTGGTCAGAGCGAGATCTGGTAGTGAGGACAGGAGTAGTGGAGTGGTACACTTAGGGGTGCATGCTGGGTAAGTCTGGGATGCATGAGAATACAATGGAGTAAGCAGGGGCCTGATGTGCTACTCACACTCTTAAAAAACAGCTGAAGTACACCAACATGGCAACACAGGGAAATAACATGGTACTAACAAGTGATAAACTTTACTAGGATAGAGGAGAAGAAAAGAAAAACTGTTCTGGGGGAGAGGTCTGAAGAGGAAAATAAGATGAATATTCAAAGCTGGTGAAAAGGACAGTGTTGGCCCTCTCTGCATTCCTGCATGATTTGCACAACAACGATGAGTCCAGGCAGGCTCTTAGTACAAACCAGGGACCCCCACAGAGCAAGCCAGCTGGCCACGCCCCTCCTTCCCCGTACCATTTTCTGCATCTCCATCTTTTACAGGATAGGCTGTCCTGTATTGGGTCGGCAAGGGGGGTGTGTGTGTGTCGTACTCATGGCAACCCGACAAGCGGCTCACTCGCGACTTCCTCATGCATAATGCAGAGACGTACGAAGCGTCGGGAGCACAATGTGGTGTGATGTGTGCCGTGGCGGCTGTGAAGTCTGCTGCTGCAATCAATTAGTGAGGCCTCCTGCTGCCCCTCAATGGGCAGTGACGGGCTTATTCTGCTTTTCCCTGAATGTGTGCTCCGTGCAGCGGCAGCGTTTCCACACAGCCGAGCACACGTGTGCATCCTGGGGTCGACTGTGTTGCAGTTTCCATAAATATAGAAGCACTGGCACCACAATGAACAAAGCCAAACGAAGGCCAACTTACACATGGTATGATTCGCTAAAACTGAGGTAGTGTGATTGAGCTGCTGATTAATGATGTAATACAGTATTCACTATTTTTTACAAAACAGCCGCACTGGCTGAAAAAAAAACCAACAGACGACTTGCTACAGAGGCCGCCAAAAACATTTGGTGATCAGCCAGCGGCTCTTACCTCAATGACAAACATTCTATTCACACTACAGTGTATAGTTAGTTAAAACCCCTACATAAAAAATCTACTTTTTGATGAGGGTGGGATGTAATTGTTAGTTACAGACTTGTTACATTGTGATTATAGGATCATCTCAGTGAAAGGCAGAGGTCTTTTTTGTCTGTGTCATTCAAGTGATTTTACTTTGGTCACATTGCTATCAAATGCTTGTTTCTCAACTTCCTGATTCATATGGATTGATCACCAACATATGGTCCCACGTCTTTTTAATGGCTTAATAAAGCATTTTGCCCGATGAGGCTAGCCGTGTATTCTTAACCCTCACTGCCATTCCAGCTACTGCGGTGTGAATGGTCTCACACTCGTTCTCTTTGTTAATGGCTGCCTTGTGATTTTCAAGGAGGAGCTTCTTCCAGCTGTCATTGTTCCAACCTGGCGGAGGGGAGGTTTGGCGTGCAGCCGAGCAAAACGTGAGGTGGCACAAGGGATAACGCTGCAGACAAAAAGCCTGCCGTGTCCTCTCCACGTACATGTGGATAGTGAGGCTGGAAGGTACCCCCCGGCTGCTGTACTGGTCAGAAGAGGCAGCGAGAGATGGTCGATCCAGCGTCACTTCCATCCATCAGAGTGTGAAATGCTCAGTGTAACACTCTTCTGAGTGCACTGGGAGGCTTCTGAAAGGGCAGGAGAATATCATACAGTACAATATGATCTATTAGCAGCATGAAAGTTATAGTTCCAGGTTCACAAATTTAAAATGTCAAATTGCAGAAAGGGATGAGGAATCTGGAACCTGTTTCCATGTTAACAACTTGGTACTTTATTTTTTTATTAATTCAAACTTCCCTGCCATTATCTTATTTTTTCTCCCTCAACCAGTGTTAGTTTAGGAGCTTTCTTCCGGAGCAATCCTAGGGAAGAGGCAGAGCTCCCTTCTTGGTGTACACTTATCAGGTCACAGTGGCTCGAGACCTGCCTCTATCCGGTGTCAAGAGCAGGCACACGCACGAGTCACGCGCGCCCTTTGGGCTTCGGCTTTTGTGTGCTTCCTCTCAACTACTGTGTGAGGGGAAGTAGGCGGGCGCTTCGCTTCACCCAGCAACCCCCTGGCCCGAATCATCTTTCAGAGAAGCATAGCTTCCCAGGCTGCTTAATGTCAAAGGCAGCCAAGCCTCAGTTAGTGAAATTTGGCCTAAGATGCTGAGGGGTTTTGGGGGGAGTGGCGGTGTCTGCTTCTCAGTAATGGTATGAAAAGGCTTGACGGTTGCATGCGGTTTTCAGCCTCTCTCAGTATATTAAAGGGTGCCCGTAAGTGCAGTAAGACGTGTGGACGCCGGGCAAGTAAGTAAAGCTGACAAGTACCTTTGTCCCCAGCGACAATCAAATGACTGCCTGGCTTTGTGCATTAGGCATGGGGAAATGCGGCAGATGATGAATGGTTTCCTGAAGCAGGCCTCTCTTTCTGCTGCGACCCATAAATAAAAGAAGATGGTAGCAATGGCAGGGCAGAAACGTCGCTTCCCTGCTGAATGTTTCACTTCCCTACATAGTACACACACAGGCAGACTGTTTGCCTAATGAAGTCAAATGGTCGTGGTGGCTGTTGCCATGACGATGAGGTGGCGGGTCAGGCACCAGCAGTGATGTGTAAGTGAGAACAAAAGCAATGACTGTTTGGGGACCAAAATCTTATAGATTCAGTCACTAAGTCAGAATGCTGTATTACCTTAATACATTCAATAACTGGACATTTTTTCCTAGTGTAATCTTGGTTTTTCTGTTATTTACACTTACTGAAATTATTGGATAGGCTTGACAGACCTTAAAACTTTAAATGCAAAATTTCCTAGAGGGAAAATGTGGTCGGATTGATTTTTTTTAACAATTATCCTTGAATCCTAGGTGATTGATTCCATTACCAGGTGTCAAGGAAACTCTCAATGTTGTGAAACCACAGAGCAGTTCTACCATGTTTGTTAATGTGATTGGCGTGCTATATAATTAACTTTCCATTTAGGATTTGATTCGACTAAGTGTTCACTTAATGACAGCCAGGGCTTCTGCGTTTGGTGCCAATTGCCTAAACTAAAATTCCCATCTCTGTGAATCTATTTACGGAATTTGTGGAGTGAAGTTTTGATGAACTAATTAGACACTTAATAGCTAACGCCATTCTCTTATCATTACAGTTAACATGCAGAGCAGTGGTTTTAATTGCTTTGCAACTGAAAAGGAAATAAAAAAAACAGGAGATTGTTCCTTTGGCTATTACAGAAACATGCACAAGACTGTATTTACATCCATCCATTATCTTAACCACTTATTCCTGATGAGGGTCACAGGGAAACCTGGAGCCCATCCCAGAGCACATAGGGCGCAGGGCAGGGCGCCAACCCACCACAGGGCACACACATACTATGGGCAATTTGGACATACCAGTCAACCTAATCTACCTGTCTTTGGACTGTGGGAGGAAACCAGAGCACCCAGAGAAAACCCACCAAGCACAGGGAGAACATGCAAACTCCATGCACACAGACCCAAGGCGGGAATTGAACCTCAGGCCTGGAGGTGCGCGGCAACAGTGCTAACCACCACGCCACCGTGCCGCCTGACTGTATTTACAATTACTTTTTAAAATTGTTTAAAAATGAAGGAGCATCCCACTGAAACGCTATTTGTATATATTGTATCTGTCCTGTAGGAGAACATGGTAAATGTCATTAATGTTATACATATGTGGCTACCACAACTTTTCGTCATATACTGCTGATGAATAAAATCCAAGACCCAACATCACAAATGCCTTGGTCAGTGTGTCAGCCCAACCTCCCTGGTCAAAGTTAATGCACAGCTTTGGACAGGCATGCTTCTTACTGGCTGTTGGTAGGAAACTGCACCACACCTATAAAATGACATTATCGGGAACAACACCTGTGTCATGGCAATACGAAAGGTTTCTCTGGCAACTCAACATAGGGCTAAAGCAAGAATTCCCCTTAAAAAAGGTCTTTTATACTCTTGATAAATGTAGATAACCAGAGAAATGTGAAAATTACTGCTACCTGGCATTTCCTACTAGGTACATCACATTGGCTTAGGAAATATGTTGAGAATATTTTGTAATAAAACCAAGTTACAGACGACTGTTCGGTAGTAGGGCCTCGTTGTTTCACGATGCGTGTAAAAGCCAAACAGGATGAAGAATAAGTGTGGTGACTGGCTTTTAAGTGAATTCTATCCTCCCAGGAACGTAGAAAAACAGCACTTGATTTTTATTTTTTGAGTAATTCACACAGTGCCATCACAATGAACTCAATTCAAATTAATTACAATCCTTGTAAGCTGTATGGCTGCTCTAATTACTGGAATTAATGTCAGTGTGGAAGCGATTCAGTGATGTCCTGATGGTGAGCGATTGCATGGTGTTCATGGGCTGGTAGCAGACAAATCGTTTACATGGCAGCAAAGGAGCATCACGCATGCCATGTACCCGTACGTGTGTGTGTGTGTGTGTGTGTGTGTGTGTGTGTGTGCGGGGGGGTGATGCCAGCAGCGCATGCCTGTTGTTCACTTTATCATTTGAAACCCTTCAGTGCATTCTGTGGCTGCTGTTCCATCAACACGGTATTTTCTGACCTGACAGAGGTTCTTTTTTGGACTGACTGTGCAACACGTCATCTATCTGTAAAAGAACACACACACACACACACACACACACACACACACACAAACACAAACATTAGGGATGCAACAGTTTCCAGAAAAATGATAAGTGGCAGGGATTAGGTGGAGATACAAAATGTCCAATATGTTACTTTAAAGAAATAACATTTAGAAAATGTATTTGACATTGAATTGTTTTTGATACATTGAATACAAACCGCACTGAATCAAAACTGTGTATCTTCAACTGTGATACAAACCAAATCGGTGGGTCTTTGAACTGTTGCATCCTTAATTAACATCTACATGAGAACATGCATGAGAACCCATGCTGAACAAATGCAGTTGTATTTATCACAATCAGTTTGATACATGTCAGTAAATAACAAATAGGTTCCTCAGCATTTGCAAGTAACTTGCACATTTCTGACACGATCCATAATGAAACAGAGAAAAGACTAACTGAAGTGGCCCAAGAGGTGCTCTGCCGCCTGGACACGTCGCGTCTAACTCAAGCGGACAGAATTCTCACAGCCTCCTTCTCTGTAGCATCTCGTGTCTTTTGGAAGCGGGACAAGCAGGAAGGTAGCACTCCAGGCCTGCTAAGGATTTGCTACCCTGAGCTTTGCCTGGGACGGGGCCCATATGGATCCGAGCATGTGCGCCTGTAGCCCCGAGGCTCCGGCGTTGTGCTCTCGGAGATCTCGTGTGGAATTCCTCTAACGAGCCTCGCAACTCATCTGACACGCGTCCTCCCGTTTCTTCACCTTTGCTTATTTGTGATGGTGAAAGTAAAGCTTATGGGTAAAGCTGTTTAGCAGAACAGATCTGATGTCTTTGAACATGTTCCATCAAAAATCACAGGCTGTGGCGGGGTGATGACGTGTATTGCAGAAATACATATGTCTGTGCTCAGCCACTCTGGATCCATAAAGCAAGGCTGAGCCACGTAGGAGGGCTCCTCTAATCTATTTTTTAAGCTTCCTAATAATAGTGTTTCATGAACAGTCTTAAGGGATATGTCAGAAACAGCAAAACACCCTCAGTTCTCACTGTCCCTACACTTTTAATAATTAATACAGCTCCAAGCTTCAGAGTATTTTGATGGGAATATAAAAACTTTGGTTTTTGACCTTTCTGTACACATAGTTTGGTGTGATTTTGCATCTTGAGGAGAGAACACCAGATCCTTAATTAATGCACTTAAAGGGTTGGGTAAACAAAATAGTGGAATATCTCATCTTGGAACAGAAAGCTTACAGTTTTACATTTTCTTTGACCTCAGGGGTCTCCTAAGCAGATCAGCTGGTTAAGTCCCTCTCTCTGGCTGCACACCCAGGTCCTGCAGCTCAGACTTGACGTTACATCATCTGATGTTTGTCACCGAGGGTGCCGGCGCACATTTTGTGTGTAAGGAAAGGGGCTGAACAAGGGAAGCTTGCTCTGTAAGGGGCTCTCATGTGCCCATGGATGACCAAAAGTGAATGGGGGTGCACTGATGGAGTGAGTTCCCTTATCTTACGGCACCTGTGTAGCTGTAGTTATACAACATTGTGCATAACTGAAAAAAATGGTTTGACATTAAAAAGTGGATTGTAAATAGTCGACACTGAAAGTTTTCAATAATGCTGTCCATAGAATTCACAGAATAAGAGCTAATAAAACAGATGTACATTGAAGTCTCTGCACAATTAACTGGCAGGCCCCAAGGTTTAGAACACACTGTTTATAAAGTGGTTTTTCTGTAACTTATCTTTGTACATTGGCTGAACATAATGTTAATCAGATTTACAAATGACTCTAACTGTGCCTTTATTACTGTACATCCAAAAGGCTGTTTCCTTTGCCAGGAGCCATTTTTTATGCAGCAAATTTTAGAATGATTAAAAAAAACTCCAAAATCATTCTTGTTTTTGCTTTAATGCACACACATTAATTTGTGATTAAACATCCTCAGTGAATTGTGGAAATCTGTTTACACGTATGTTTATCATTATTTTTTATGTCCACCTGGAATTTGCACATGCAGCTTTGTGTTTGGCACAAAAATAGAAATTATCTTCTTGTGCCAAGACAGACCCTATTGATATCAGACAGAATCACCAGATGGCAAATCTAATATAGTGGCTGTTGTAAGAATTTTAACTGAAATTGTCTTTGTACGGCATGCCCCTAAATATGTTTGAAGTGTCATTTCGAAAGCAGCCAAGCTTGATCATGGCAGAAGTTTTGACTGTGCTTTAAAAGCCTCTATGTGTGGTGATCCTAGCTGCCACCATGACAACTGTGTTTCAGCTGCTGCAAGGTAATGCATAACAATAGTTAGCATTAAGCACTTTTTTCTTAGCTGGCCCCATGGGCCACTTTGGAAAACAATAAGGCAAACTATTCAGTACAAATAGTTGGGTACAATGTACCAAGTAATGAATGTACACGTATACCCCGAGGTTACTGGAGTCCAAATTTTTTTAACCACTCTACGGAATGTCCCTTATTTTGGACAAGAACCATTTCTGTTGGCATGACAGCAGAATCCCTGCATCCAGGTCGACTCTGGGCTTGAAAATTGTGTACCACCAACTGTCCATTCCATCCACTCATTACATCTGTGGACTTGACAGTTGGAAGGTGACCAGGCAGATGATCAAGAGCTACCACTGTCACTATGGGCGATGGCTGCACGGTTGCACACCCACTCCCCTCCCTTTTCTAATGCTGCTGTCTTGGAAACAAGGATCTGTGATGTCGTATAGCTGCACGTGTCCCTTGTTGCTCATGATAAGATATTGTCTTCTGTAATTACTTGTGTTATTTCTGACTGGGAGCTGCCAGTGTTCCCAGTGACTGACACCTGTCTTCTCCATGTCACAGTAATGCTCTTAAATCTATCACCTTCATCCAGAAGATTTTTTTATGTAAGGAGTTATATATTTTGCAGACACTGTGCTCTCAGTTACAAAATGTGTGAATGTTTACACACTGATAAGTTGTTTAATCTCTCTACTTGTGTTTTTTTTTTCAACACAGCTGGCAGTATATATAAAACAGAGTACACAGCACTGAGCAAATCACTGAAATAATCAAGACTGCCACCTGGAAAATGCTGTGCATAACACGTTTTATACAGTACACAAAATGTGCCGAATGTTATGCATAGCATAACAGATTGTGTTTGTGACTGACTGATGCTGTCCCATGTGTTCCTAACTATGTAGTTCTCAAACTGTTGTTAGCTCACGGTAACCTTCTGTGTTACTGCCAAGGTCGATACTAATTTTGGTATTTTGCAAATTTTTACATTAGTAGGATGGGTAGGCTTAGTGCAGGTGATGGACGGTAAATCTAGATGGGCCAAAGTTAGGGGGATCATACAGATGCTCAAGGGTGGAACAGTAGGAACCCGTTTGATTTGAGCTTGTTCACCAGGCTATGGCCTCCTGGAAAACTTCTCACACTGCCATGATTCGTGTCTGCCTCTGCCTCAAATTCAGTACCTCTGTAAAGAAAGAGTCACACTCAGTGTGACTCTTTACAGCAGACTCTTTCACTGTCTGTAAAGCAGGAGATCTGATATCACTTTAGTAGAGCGAAATCATTTTGATTCTGTGCTGTTTGGAAAGAGTACTTTCTCACACAAACACAGTGTGAGAAATTGAGTCTGAATCCAAAGTTGCTTCATCTAGTTAGGCTACAAAGAAAAAATCATTAGACCGTCAAAAATTGTTTGGCGAGAAATGACACAAAGGGGAAACAGCCTTTTATTCTGAGCAATCTCACTCTATGTGGGAAAGTGGTCTAAACAGATTTAGACAGGTAGGGAGAGAGAAAAAACTGCTTACAGAACAGAACTTTAAAAATCCTTCATGTAATTTTCCAAGTCATGTTCAAATTTAAAAGTTAAGAAACTGGATTACATGCCATCATCAGAGCTTTTTGAATTTCTGTAACCCCGCATCCCTAGGCCAAACCACCACCAAGACATATTTTTTCACAACCTCATCATTCCAACGTCAGCTAACTTTTGTTGAAGGACTCACTCACTCACTCACTCACTGTCTATTTATTGCAGCACAGTCTTCATTGCTGAGCAAAATGTGGCACTGTTTCAACAAACTGCCTGTTTATATGGCTTAATGTTACAGCTAACGCATATTTCATAGATACAACTGTGATAGGCACTTTATCCATTGGTAGTACAAATACATTTTTACAATATACTGTGTAGGATTTTGGCTCCTATGCTCCCCCAATCCCTGTCTCTTCTTTAGGACCTTAAGGACCTTGAAGATGTCCAGGTTTCTATGTTGTGTTAAATGGTGAGAATATTGCTGTGTAAAATTAATGGGGAGATACCGGAACATGGAAAACTCACTCCCCTGTTTCTCGGGTGCTTTCTTACCCATTATTCTGAGCTGTGTAGGTCTGGAACTGAGAGGGTTCACACTGCAACTTGATTGTGCTGAATTTCAAAAACTGAACAAGAAACATTTATAGGACGGGGATATAAAAGAGCTGGCTCATAAATTATAAATCAACGCAGTTTTTATTTTAACACACATTTTAAATTCTTGGCAGTAAAATCGCTCGTAGTCGATCTCTGTAATGAAGACATATGGAATTCAAACATATTAAGCTCACAGTAACCAGAGAACTGTCACTACATCTTTCAGCAAAGTTTTTTTTTCTTTGTGTGTATCTGAAATCGGGAAAAGGAGGCAGAAAGTACTAAATCATCCACTCATTACCCCCTGGATCCAGTTATAGGTCAGTGGGTATGTTACCATATTATTATAGAATAAGCATGTATGCATCGTGGTGGTGTTTTTCAATATCTGCAGACGCTTTACATCAGATGAATTGTTACTATTTCTTAACTGTGTGCAAGTTAGTGCCTTCCACTTTTCATTTGATTGCAGTGCTCTGTGAGACAGAGCCACACTGCTACATGCTGGTTTGCAACTTAAAAAGCGCCAATTATGAACCTGAAAACCTTTTAAAGAGTCACAGAGAAGCACGAGATGTGTACTGGACGCATCTGCTGCTGTAAAGCAATAGGACTTGTCCATATATATTAGGGAATAAACTCTAGGTGGATTAATCTTCACTGGACTGGAAACAAGGAGTATCATAAAGACATTGCTACTGGAATGTGTTAAACATTAGTTTTCAACGGCCACTACAATTGTGACAAACAGTAATGAAGTTACCACCAACATAAACAAGATAACTTCCTAAAAACCACAATTTAGCTATATTAGTGGCATAGGTTTCATTTCACCTTTGTGGTGGTGGTGGATGGGGGACAGTATTTATAACATCCAGTACATTATATAATTAAAGTGACAAGGATTGGAGAAAACAATTCACTCCTTTTCAAATATTGGGGGAACAAGACCAAAATGTACGCCTATCCCTTACATTGTACGTAAGATGAACTTTTAAACAGACGCATTAAAACATTTAATGAAAGTTTACATACCTTTCTCAAGCTATCTGAAGTGGAGTCCGTCTGTAATAGGACAGATTTATGCAGTATATTGCCAAAAGTATTGGGACACACCTTCAAGTCATTGGATTCAGGTGTTCCTGTAACCTCCATGGCCACAGGTATATAAAATCAAGCACCAAGGCACGCAGACTGCTTCTACAAACATTTGTGAAAGAATGGGTCACTCTCAGGAGCTCAGTGAATCCAAGCGTGGTACTGTGATAGGTTGCCACCTGTGCAATAAATCCATCCATGAAATTTCCTTGCTACTAAATATTCCACAGTCAACTGTTAATGGTATTATAACAAAGTGGAAGCAACTGGGAACAACTGCAACTCAGTCACAAAGTGGTAGGCCACGTAAAATGACAGAGCGGGGTCAGCACATGCTGAAGTGCACAGTGCGCAGAAGTCACCAACTGTCTGCAGAGTCAATAGCTACAGACCTCACAACTTCGTGTGGCCTTCAGATTAGCACAACAACAGCACGTAGAGAGCTTCATGGAATGGGTTTCCATGGCCGAGCAGCTGCATCCAAACCTTACATCACCAAGTGCAATGCAAAGCATCGGGTGCAGTGGTGTAAAGCACGCTGCCACTGGACTCTAGAGCAGTGGAGACGTGTTCTCTGGAGTGACGAATCACCCTTCTCTGGCAATCGTGCCTGGGATTGGCAGTTGCCAGGAGAACGGTACTTGCCTGACTGCATTGTGCTAAGTGTATGAGTGCGTGCTGTATGGGCGCAGGCTGTATGAGCGAAGGCTGTATGAGCGAAGGCTGTATGAGCGCATGCTGTATGAGCGCAGGCTGTATGAGCGAAGGCTGTATGAGCGAAGGCTGTATGAGCACGTGCTGTATGAGCGAAGGCTGTATGGGTGCGTGCTGTATGAGCGCGGGCTGTATGAGCGCGTGCTGTATGAGCAAAGGCTGTATGGGCGCGTGCTGTATGAGCGCAGGCTGTATGGGCGCGTGATGTACGAGTGCAGGCTGTATGAGTGCAGGCTGTTTGGGCACGTGCTGTATGAGCGCAGGCTGTATGAGCGCAGGCTTTATGAGTGCAGGCTGTACGGGTTCGTGCTGTATGAGTTCAGGCTGTATGGGTGCTGGCTGTATGAGCGCATGCTGTATGAGCGCAGGCTGTATGGGCGGGTTCTGTATGAGCGCAGGCTGTATGAGTGCAGGCTGTATGAGCGCGTGCTGTATGAGCGCAGGCTGTATGAGCGAAGGCTGTATGAGCACGTGCTATATGAGCGAAGGCTGTATGGGTGCGTGCTGTATGAGCGCGGGCTGTATGAGCGCGTGCTGTATGAGCAAAGGCTGTATGGGCGCGTGCTGTATGAGCGCAGGCTGTATGGGC
>JABJVR010000029.1:8582496-8617109 GCA_025773905.1 Chitala chitala
TCTGGTGTTCCCTACACTTCCTAAACCCATGGTCACCTTCGGGCTTGTGACCCCCAGTACTCGCGTTGCGGGGGGCTGCGGGGGGCACGGCATCCCCCCCGAAATAAAAACGGTCAAAATCACCCCCCTTCTAAAAACGGTCATCCCCCCATTCCATCCACCATCCCCCGATTTTTTTTTTTTTTTTTTTACAATTTGACTACTGGTAAACACTATTCACTCAGCCCCCTGATAAATAGGTCTCCCCGTGATACGCACGGTTCCATGTTATTCCCAAGTTTCCCCAAACTACATTATCTTGAAATAAGACAATCTTCATGTCAGTGGAAAGACTAATACCTCAACAAGTGGTTGGTAATGAAGTTTGGGGTCTGTCTTTGAGATTTCTGGTTATGTTTACATGGAAAGTCCCAGAAGGCATTCACAATACAGTAGTGCTCATGAACCTAACAGTTTACAAACTCGCTCTTGGGTTCATTTTACTCCAGACAATCTAAGCTTTCGAACAACATACTGTATAGTCAGATTGCAAAATTTATGTGACACAACAAATAAACATTAAGCACTGCCATCTGCCCATGTCATCTTATTTGCTGACAGGCCTATAGTAGTCAACAAATATTGGCCTACACAAATGTGTGGCTGACAAATCAGTGCAAATCAGTCCCTGAGTAAATCTGAACTCACCTTCAATGGTGGACACGAACTCCACTTTTCCATCAGTATTTGTGGTCAACACATTGTAGAATTTTCGTAGCTCCTCACTTTCATTGAAACTCTGGATAATTACAGATAAGATCTTTCACTAATGGTCATGAAACAAAAACGAAATTCATCAACAAGCCTAACATTTCTCTGCAGGACCATCACCCCTCCATACCTGTATACTGCCCAAGTGTATTACATTCAGATCATGTCTCATGTTGTTCTATAACAACAAAAAATCCAATACAATACTATATTATATGGTCCACTAACCTACTGTATATTGAAAAAGCTGTATAGTGTCTATATGCACTATGTGCAAGGTTTACTGAATGAAAAATGTTAATTTCTGGTTTGTCTACCATGAGATCATATGAACAAACAAACAAACAGAATAACTATACCTTAACAGTCAGACTCCATACATGGTTATTTGCTGTTATTGGTTCTGTGGCAAGAGCATGGACGACATCTTCAGGAAAGTTCTTGAAGAATCTGCTTTCCCTGGCGTCTGGAACAACATCGCACATTCTCAATGATGCGCCATCTTCACTAAATACCTTGACGTCATTTTAACGCAGTCACTTGGCCTTTTAACCCACCTTTGCTGAAATGCAATGGAAATGCTCCAGTTGTGTTAGTTAAAGTCAGAAGCCACTTTCCACCCGTCAGGTATGTCAGCTGCTCAAAACCCAAACACGTTCCAAACACTGGGAAATAATCACCTTTGGAATTTGCCTGAATGACAGACACAACCTTATGTCCCTTTCACTTCACCTATACAGGGTTGAGGCACTGTACACATTTAAATGAAAACATTACAAACAAACCTTTATAGCCAAATTGTAGAAGACTTTTGCGGCTTTAGCATAGCCTGACTCATTTAAGCTTAGTTGACCACCCGGAAGCAATATCCTACAGGGAAAAAAGGAAAGAAAAGAAATATCTCCAAAATCTCCACATAAAAGGAAACTGCAAACAAGTGACTTAAAGATGAAAAGAGGAGCTGAGCTGAAGGTGTGGCACCCCCACAGTGACCACACTACTAAAGTGGCTGTGCACTACACCCTAAGGTTGTAATGATACATCATGCCACGATACTTTATGATGCAAAATGAGTGAAGATGCCCAACGTGGAGAATTGATGGTATCGCACTGCCTGCTTGATATGTGACATTTTAAAATAAAGAACATTACCAGCATAAAATGAGACGAATCTGTATTTTAAATTGTATTTTCAAATGAATGTTTTTTTCTTTTTAGTGTCACCTTTGTCCTCATAATCCAAATTTTTTTGGTTTATGCAGTGCAATTAAAAAAAAAAAAAAAAAAAAAAAAAAAAACTTGCTAATGTAGTTTTTCTTCAGTCAGTCAGTCATCATCTATGCCGCTTATTCCTGGTGAGTGTCGCTGGAAAGCCTGGAGCCCATCCCAGAACACATAGGGCGCAGGGCAGGGGACACCCAGGGTGGGGCGCTAACCCACTACAGGCAAATTGGTCCCACCAATCAACCTAACCTGTATGTCTTTGGACTGTGGGAGGAAACCAGAGAAAACACACCAAGCACAGGGAGAACATGCAAACTCCACGCACACAGACCCAAGGTGGGAATCAAACCCCAGGCCTGGAGGTGCGCGGCAACAGTGCTAACCACTACGCTACCATGCCATGTAATTTTTCTTCATTTTTCCTAATATGCAACTTAATGGGGAACAGCTCACTTTTGACATATGGTATAGCAAAATTGATTAGTTCCTACCATTTTTGTCTATTAAATTCTTATTTAGGAAAACAGTTTTTCAACATTTTGGAAATCATTTTTGCACATGATAAGCAATTATAATTTTTTTTTTTTATAAATTTTTTTTATTAAAAGCATCAGCCCCTGCCTGTGAAGAAGAAATATACTTTGACATTGTTTTTCACTCAGAAATAAAAAAGTATATACATTTTTTTTCCCCATTCAAATTTAGTTTGGGATATTATGAGAAAATTATGAACTCAGCATTTTGAATTGAACCATATCATGAGCGTATCGTCACATCCCTACTAAATGCTTAAGGTTCGTTCATTCTCTTACCTTTGTCTAATCAATTATACACAAATGTCATAAATAGTGCTGAATAAATATTTTGCATTTAGGAGTACAGAAGACAAATGGCTTTATTAACAGCATGCCTCATACAACTAGTATGTACATATGATACAACGCTGGTATAAACATGCCACCGAGTCTTAAACTTCAACTATGAACAACTGTAGGCAGACCTGGTTATTGACAAAACACATTTACCAAAACTGCACCGGTTCAGTCGGCATTTAGCATAAAGTAGTTGCTTATATGGATAATATAATGTCAACTATATTACAATGCCCAAACCGCATACGACTGAAACCCAAGCTTTTAAAATTTTTCTTCTGTCTATCAAATTTCAATTGCTCTGCTCCCAGCCCTTCATCAAGGTGGTCTTTCTTTGGTTTTTCACTGCTCACAGCAGCGAGATCATTCCTGCAGAGCAGCTACCACTGTTCGCATGTTGGATGCTCTGCACACAAGATCTTACGGCATACTTACCCATTTATGTAGTTAAACAGTGTTACGTATTCTTCCTGAGGCCGATTTATCCTGTAATAAAGAAAACAAAGCTTACCGGTCCAACACCATTTGTTCATCCTATTCTTTATATACTCTTGCCTGATGAAATTGCCATAACTCAAAAAGTTAACTAGCAACAGCCATCTACCGGTGTCCTTTTTGCTGTCAAAAATTTACAAATTTTTACTCACTTGACACACACAATGCCTTTCTCACGCCAGTACCTGCTGTTGTACTGCCATTAACTTACAGCATAACACTACATTCCTTTTCATTTTGATACTGAACTAGCCAGTCTGTAGTATATTATGAGTACAGACTCAGCTCTCATGTACAGGAACAGAGTGCTGAGCTCAGTGCCACGCACAACTGTAATCATGAGAAACCTGGTGGAAATACAAGCATGTCACCTTTAAGACATGTACCAGGAGAGACACTCCGGACTGGGACTAATTTCTGACCCCCCCCGAAACAAAACGCTGCTGTGTGGCAGTGCAGTATTAACATATTCTGACAAACTTGTCCTTACATTATAGGCACCACCCTTGCTCCGGCGGCTTCCACAAACTTTACATACGACGCTGCAATGAAGGACGGTCTAGGCTTGTCATAATTATATTCCTGAGTCAAAACCCCTATGGAAATGAGAAAACAAGAGTACTGGGGGGAAAGCACAGCTTGAGTTCAATATCGATTGTAAACGATTTGTAAAATAAATCACAAGTGCACGTTTAATGTTTACTGTGCTCCGCAAATCGCCCAGACTGATTACGTGTTTTGTAAAACTACCAACGGTTGGTTCTATTTATAAAACTGTTGCACAATTTTCAGAAATGTCTGGTTTGCTCTTAGTTAGCAAGTTAACAAGTACAAGTATTCGGTTAAACATACCCACTATGGGCCGGTAGTTTATCTCATCCGATCGCAGCACGGCAGAAAAAACAACAGCAATGTAAACAAAGTGAAAAGCCAACATAACTTTCATATTGCAGACCATGTCTTCACTTTGTCTCAAACCTGCAGTTTGGTCACGCGGTACGGAGATCCTAACTTTTCTGTTCTATTGGTTAGACGACACCACAGCAGCAAATTCGATTGGTTAAATATTTGCTTTCACTGGAGTACCAAAATGTAAACCTTTCTTAATAGTGCCTCCCCCCAGTAATTCTGATGACGTTAACAACCCTTTTATTAATTTAACCTCCTGAGTATTTAAACAAGGATGTGAATGTTAATTTAACAGAGTTGCATTCCAGTGTTCCTTTCTGGTAATACACATGTACAGCAAATTAAAGTACGTAGTTTTCTTTAAATTCAGGATTTGTCTCCCTCTACTGGATATGACTTTACAGTACAATTTGTGTAATGGGAAGATCATATCGGATAACGTGGAACTGTTAAATTTATATTGGCTTGCACATGATTTATATCTTTATATTTTTTCGGCTTTTCATATTGATTCGACGTTAACTTTTTAAATCTCTGGCAATTTTCTGGTTGGATTGTAAATTCATACGTGTGTGTGTGTGTGTGTGTGTGTGTGTGTAAAACTACACTGCCTGGCTAAAAAAGTCACATTGTGCCTCTGGAGGTAGTGCTATTAGGTGGTATTGCTTCATCTGGTCTGGTCCAAGCTTAGCAACGTTATGCAGCAATAAAACAAAGTGAGCTGAGTATCTGAATGTAGTGAATGGCCAGGTTCTCCCATCAGTGGATCTTTTTCTTTTTCTTCTTCCCTGACAACACAGGCATATTCCAGGCTGACGATGCCAAGATTCATTCTGCTAAAATTGTGAAACAGGGGTTCAAGGAGCATAAGGAATTGCTTACACATATGAACAGGCCACGACAGAGTCCTGACCTTAACCACCTTGGAAGTCTTTAGGATGTGCTAAAGAAGAATTTAGAGAGTGGTTCAATATTGGTGAAAAATGGATGCATATGCAGATGAAAATAAATGTTGAAATGTTGCACAAGCCTGTTAACACAATGTCACACTGAATGTGCACTGTAATCAATAGGTAAAGGCGGCCCAACAAAATATTAGTGTGCGACTTTCATTTTGGCCAGGCAGTGCATGTAAACTGACAATAAACACACAAAAATGGTAAAATACCTACTAGTCACAAATAGTATGAATGATTAAAATGTAAGCAGCCTGCTGCTCAGTGGGTAGAGCATAAGGCTGGGATGCAGAGGTCTCCTGGACTGAGTCCAGCCACAGCCACCAGGTGTGTCCCTGAGCAAGACACTCAATGCTAGCTCCCTGGGTGCTGAATAACGGCTACCCACTGCTCCCCCATACAGCACTAGAAAGGTTATGCTATTGTCATCATTTTTTTTAATGATCTCAAAAATAGGTAATGACAGGATTCACATCTTACACTGCATGCACAATTATTAAGCAAGTGTGTATTCTGACCTAATCATTATCGCTATGCTTTTATTTATTTATTTATATCCCCCCCCCCCAACTCCAAGCTATGTAAACTTGAATGCTTATTGTTCGCTTTCAGGTGATATATATTTGTGTAATGAGGGAGGGTGTGGCCTAAAGTTTATGTCACCCTGTATCAAGGTTTGCATAATTATTAGTCAGCTTATTAACCTCAGTCATAATGGGCCAAAACAAAAAAAGATTTAACTAATGCTGAAAAGTCAAAAATTGTAACTTGTCTTTCATTTTAGTTTTTCATTTAGTTGCATAATAATTTTGCACACTAATACATTCCCCAAAACATTCAGGTTTGAGGTTTATTACCATTTTTGATTGACTGAGAGCACTATATTTGTTCAATAATAAAATTGTCAGGAATACAACTTACCTAATAATTGTGCGTGCTGTGTATTAAATTTAAATATACAAAAAGAATAGTATAAATAAAAATGATGTGCTTCATAAGTGCCTTACTGATCGTTGTTTTTTCCCCCCCACATCCAAATCTATAGTGAATGTTTGGTTACATGTATACAAATTTGACACAATTATACACCTGCCCTGCAACGGGTTGGCACCCTGTCCAAGGTGTCCCTGCTTTGTTCCCTGCACTCCCTGGGATAGGCTACAGGCCCTCCGTGACCCTACACAGTATCAGCAGTTTGTAAAATGGATGGATGGATGGCAGATCATAATTTACAATATTAAGATGAGGTTTACACAATGTTTGTATTCCATGCGTCCAATGAATGCTACATTCACAAATGTATAAAGCTATTATTAATTTTCCTACTGTTTACTAAATGGGACTTGCGAGTGCTTTTTTTGCAGAGTAAGAGTCAGTTTATTTATATGGCTTTCGTATCTGTCATAACTATTGGCTGCAACTTGAGCCGGAGCGTCACGAGCGGAAGGTCACGAGCAGAAGGTCACGGGTGCGCGTAGCGGAAGTGAGAGCAGAAGTCTGTCCGCCATTGCAGAAGCGACATAGAGTAAGGGATCTTTTAATCAGACATTACGAACAGTTACACAGAGTGAAGACAACTGCGGAAACCAAGACAGCTTTGCTACGTCTCGCATCTGAGGCAAATCACGAGTCGACATCATTTAAATCTATAAAGACACCGCGACTTTCGAAAAGGAGGAAAACATCGCCTATAAATACAGTCAGATTGGATAACCCGAGACGGAGAGGAAAATTACCACAGCCAAAGGGAGATCGTGGACAGTTATAAACACATCAGTCAGCTTGGGTTCCTGGAGGATGTCTGCGACCACTGTCGATCAGGTAGTACGCTGACCGCCGCAATATTAGATACACCAGTAGTGATAGTTGTTGGCTTGTTACACCATGATAGCTGGCGAAATTGGCGAGCCTGGTGAGAAGTGCTGCTGTAGCTAGCTGCATGTCGGTAGGCCGGGCGCTGTGTAACTCTGGGCTGGCTGGGCGCCTCCGCCAGCAGAAGCACACAACCGAGCAGATCTCCAGCAGTGTCCACGCCACAACGGGAGGTGCTCGTTTAAAAAATGCGGCAATACAAATAAGCAGGAGTTGACGTATGATATGTGACAGTGAAGATATGGAGTATGCACGGAATACATATAGGAGATAAGTGTGGGTACCGGTGAAATGTGCAGGGCCGGCACTGGGCCGCGGTTTTTTGGCTGTATTATTTCCGTCGGCTTGCGGATGCAGCGCACAGTGCGCCTCTTTAGTATGTGCGCTTCTTTAATGTTGTCCTCTGGCTCTCATCACTCCCATGTGCGCTAACTGTTCTTTTTTTGTGACTCTTTCCCCTCCTTCCTCACCCTTTCCCGTGTTTATTTGTGCTTTGACGCCAGAGACCTAAAGGACAAGGAAATAAAGGTAAGTTACATAATGTTTTTATTCTTAAGTAAAAGGGAAGGCGCCTCTCAGCGGCCCGGCTCGGTCTCCAGCATGGGGGTGCTGTGTTGTGGCTCGTCATTTGGGAGCTCATCAGTCACGACTCTGGGCCGTTCATACTTGGTGTCAAAGTGGTGCTCGAAGAAATAGTTTATACAACAGTTGTGTTTCTCATATGTATTTTGATACACTCAGTTGAATCGCCTCCTTATTGTTCAGATCGTTAAGGATACAATGACTTAAGTAATATTATTCTTATGGAGGATTGTCTGAGGAGTACTACTTTGTATGAATCGCAGAAAATATTTAAAATCTGTAGTATATGTGCGTTTCTCGTATACAAAGTAGTTTGTAATAAGGGGTTATGTGGACCATACACCAGGCGCTGCTCCCTGTCTAGTGTGGTGCTGTAAGTGTATTTCTAATTAGGTAATTATACAGTGATCCTTGATAAATATTACAAAGCCCTTACATTGCCATCTTGGAAATGAGAGGTACATTTAATGCCTCATTACATGTACTGTAAACATGCTGTTGCTCAAAATACTCTCGAAGCAAAATTTCAGATGTACTCACTAGGTAATAATTAAGTCAGATGCAGAGTTGATGTGCAGGCAGTTACGTGTGTAAAGGCCAGAGTTTTATTAAAACGGAAGGTCAATTTAAGAATGAAAACTAGCAATGCTTACATTTTGGACTTGGATGTTTTCATGCAATTAGCAAGAATTAGTACCACGTGATCTTATATATAGATTTTAAGTTTAAATTGCTGAGAGGGTAATTTTATCATAAACTGCAATTTTCTTCTTTTACCAGATTAAAGTGGGGCTACTCTCTTGACTCAAATTAGCTACAAATTCTGATCGAACTTTAGCCATTTTAATGTAAGTAAATTTCTTAATGTGTGTGTGTATATAAGATATATATATATAAGATCACTTGTAACATTTAGATCTATTGTAATTGGAAAATTCAGCATATTTTAGTGAATGTTACTAAATAAACTGGAGACACAATAAACTCATTTTTCTTGCAAGACAGAAAAAATATGTTCACAAATCGCAATGAAAATACTACAAAGATGTTCTTGTAGTTTATTTGGGTGGAGAGGGGGGGTCAAAAATGTTGTATATTGAGATTAATGTTTTTTAATGTCTAAATAAAGACACTCTGAACCTTAGGCAAAACTTCACTGCTGTTAAACTTGATTTAAAAAAGATCACAGAAAACAAGGCAATATACAGAAGGGTAATGATTCTATATTGAACACATCAGATTTTGCACTGTTGGATGTTTAAACTGAGTAATCTGGTCATGATAGAGTAACAATCTGTGTGAGCCATTTAAATGGAATCACTGGCTATACAATGAAATGCTATGCAAAAAATTATTCTAATTTTATTAAAGGAATTTAAAATAACTTTAATTTTTGTTTAGACAGAAGCACACTGGTTTAATTAGTAACATTATGAAGACGTGGTCAGACTTACAAGTGCAAGAGATGCAAGTTAGCATCCTTTTCTTCCGTGTTAACAGCCCTTCTTTGAGTACTTTGGTTTCTCCACACAGACTGATGAAGGCAGTTCAGGTGAATTAGTTGGCTATCAGTATGTCTTCGTCTGATCACTAGGGTGATGCAGGTTAAGTACCTTTATACATATTTCAGATTTACCCTGCTGAGAACCTGGGGCCTGGTACCTTTTTTTGTTACATGTCAAGCTCCTTATTCTAGTTGAGTGGATTTTCTTTCACCTGATAACTGACGCTGACTGCACACACACCCAAATGCACATACACATTATGTTAGAGCTGTCACTATGCTCAAAGAAGGAGCCAGGATTCAGCTATGATTAAGAGAAAAATAGACCTAATTATAATTTCAGTAAGTACACAACTTTGATTTACTGAGAGGGAAGACCACACAGATAATAAAATTGGTCATAAGGCAAATTTCTGGGTTGCTCATGTGCAAACCATTGTGAATAAAGGACTGGCATAGGCACTTCAGGCACATCTGTACTACAGATTTATGGGTAGAAACAATTGTTTGCAAACAGTTGTTCAAGATGTCAATGACAAATCCTTGGGATTACATTTTTTCATAAAGTAGATTCAGATATTTTGCTTTAATGGGTTTCAATTACATCTGTACATGAGAATACAGGGCCATCTTACCTTTTCTTGTTTTCACTTTCCTGCTAAACCAGTTGCTGACTGTTAGAATCAGGTACATTCAGGTTTTACTCTTTGCCTGAGCTGTGTGACTGCTTGCTCCGATTCACGAGTTTTGATAAAGCAACCAGGAAATGCAGGTTTATTTACAAGATGGAAGCAATAGAAATATGCTCCAAAAAACATGCAATAGCAGTAATGTTTCAGTGGACTTCCTTTATGCAGGAAGAGATGCAGACCTTTCACCTTTTTCAGATTAATGTTTTGGCCTTTCTGTATGTTGTGGTAATTGTTTGCAGTATTAATGAATGTGTACTGGTAATGTGTACTGGTGTGTTTCTGTACAGATACTGCAAAGAAACACAACTTGATTATTGTAATGACAAAAAAACATAATTTGCTGTTTATATAGAGACAAAATAAAGATTTGTATTGGTGCTGTTTAGGCAACGTTTGGAGACAATGTCACTTTTAAGACTTTGTATCCTTTGCATCCTTTGCTTCCATTTCAGTTCAGAACGGTTCTATGCATCAGAAGGATGCTGTGAATGATGATGACTTTGAGCCGTATTTAAGCAGCCAGACAAATCAGGTGAGTTCTCCGGCCTGATCATCTTACATGGTTGTCTTTTGTGCAATATGGTGAATTAGATTATTATTTTTTCCCCCCTTATCCCCCCCCCCCCACTCTTTTATGGGTGATGCAGTCCATCTGAATTCATATATGGCAGTGTGTTTTCCATCTCTACAAAGCTAAATTTTTGTGTTTTCAATTAAGTAAATGTCAAATTAGTGAAGAGCTACAAAAACAGTAGAACCCATGTCAGTGTTATTCTTAACACCATAATTTAGGCAGTGTTATTGTGCCTTTGTAAATTTAGTGTTTAATTTTGTTAATACTTTGCCTTTATTTATTGCTAACATGTGGAATGCATTTGGACATGAGTTGGTTTTTTTTCTATTTATTCTGGGATCTTGTACAAATCAATTACAGTAACATTTATTTGACCCCCACCCCCCTTCCCCCCCACAGAGTAACAGCTACCCCCCAATGTCTGATCCCTACATGCCTAGTTATTATGCTCCGTCCATTGGGTTCCCATACTCTCTGGGTGAGGCCGCATGGTCCACAGCGGGGGACCCCCCCATACCTTACCTGACAACCTACGGACAGATGAGCAATGGTGAGCACCACTTCATTCCCGACGGCGTGTTCAGCCAGCCAGGAGCGCTGGGGAACACGCCTCCCTTCCTCAGCCAGCATGGCTTCAACTTCTTCCCGGGCAATGCGGACTTCTCCACCTGGGGCACCAGTGGGTCCCAGGGCCAGTCCACGCAGACGTCGGCCTACAGCAGCAGCTATGGCTATGCACCCAGCTCCCTCGGCAGGGCCATCGCCGACGGTCAGGCAGGCTTCGGCAGTGACACGCAGCTTAGCAAAGTTCCAGGCCTCAGCAGCATCGAGCAGGGCATGGCTGGTCTCAAGCTCGGCTCCGACATGGCTGCGGTTACCAAGACGGTGGGCTCCCCGCTGGGCGGGGCAGCAGGCATGAGCAGCATGGCGACCAGCACCATGCCGCCAGTCAGCTCATCGGCTCCCAAGCCCCCAACCTGGGCGGCGATCGCCCGGAAACCAGCCAAGCCTCAACCCAAGCTCAAACCCAAGGTGAACATGGGCATGGGTGGGGGAGGAGCCACAGTGCCGCCGCCACCCATCAAACATAACATGAACATTGGCACCTGGGACGACAAGGGCTCTGTTGCCAAGCCTGCCTTGGCGCAGCAGATGCTGCCAGCGCAGCCCCTGGTGCAGCAGCCGTTGCTGACCCCAGCCCAGCCGCTAATGCCCAGCCCTCTGCCCCCGCCAGCTCCACACCAGCCAATGCAGATGCAACTGCACTCAACCCAGGCTCCGCCGCAGCTGCCCCCAGGCCCGTCCCACCCCCACCAGCAGCACCCTGCCCCACCTGGCCCCCCTCAGCCCCTCCCACTACCCCAGCAGCACCAACAGCAGCAGCAGCAGCAGCCGGCACCCCCTCAGAGCCGGTGGGTAGCGCCTCGCAATCGGGGTGCTGGTTTCAACCAGAGTGGTGGGGCAGAGAACTTTGGCCTGGGAACAGGCGGGCCCATGAGCGCCCCGCCATCCTCAACGGAGACACACCCCATGTTGGAGAACCTCAAGGCGCTCAACAACTACAACCCCAAAGACTTCGACTGGAGCCTGAAAAACGGACGCGTGTTCATCATCAAGAGCTACTCGGAGGACGACATCCATCGCTCCATCAAGTATTCGATCTGGTGCAGTACAGAGCACGGCAACAAGAGACTGGACGCTGCGTACCGCTCGCTGGGCGCCAAGGGCCCGCTCTACCTGCTCTTCAGCGTGAACGGTAGTGGACACTTCTGCGGCGTGGCTGAGATGAAGTCGCCGGTGGACTACAACGCCTACGCCGGAGTGTGGTCTCAGGACAAGTGGAAGGGCAAGTTCGAGGTGAAGTGGGTCTTCGTGAAGGACGTGCCCAACAACCAGCTGAGGCACATCCGCCTGGAGAACAATGACAATAAACCTGTCACCAACTCCAGGGACACGCAGGAAGTGCCCCTAGAAAAGGCAAAGCAAGTGCTTAAAATTATTGCGACTTTCAAGCATACCACCTCAATCTTTGATGACTTTGCACATTACGAGAAGCGTCAGGAGGAGGAGGAAGCCATGCGTAGGGTAAGCGTCGCTTTGATATGCGTCTCCTAATGGTGGCACGGGATATGTCTGCTGGTGGCATCTCTTTGCCACGTGTCCGCTTTATGTTTAAGACCATCTTTGTAATGTCTTGCTTCTGGTAGGAAGGTCTAAGCAGTTGGAAACCACAGGGAGCTGCAAGTCAAAGGGAGTAAACATACAAAGGCCTATGCTCTGCTGAAATTGATTTCAGTTTGATATCGCTTGATACCATTCACTTTTTGTATAGCAAACTTTTCCTGTGCCGTACTGCAGTGACTTCAGAACGTCACGAAATGCACAGCATTGGTTAACCGACAGATATTTGCTTTGTGAGAATCCCCGTTAAAATGTGCGGTCAGCGTTCTCCAAAAGAAAGCAGTTTGCATTGCTTTGTGTATGTAGCCAGTTTTTATTTAATTTTTTTTTGTATGCGTGATAAATAGCTTGCAGTTGTTAGTTCAAGCTTTTTAGCCAATTTTGTGTTGTCTGTATCTTGGTACATCTCTTCTGCTTCAGGGCTGGCCTGAATGGCTGTACAGTTTAGTCTACCCATCACATATGACTGTGTTTACACTCATAATGAGATTTAGTTCACATTTAGTGCTGCTTTTCTGCCATTGGGTTCTTTTTTTTTTTTTTTTTTTTATTAATCCCTTGTGGGTGGCAGAGAACGCATGCAGACTGAACACAAAAACAAAAATGGCTAACTTTTAACTGTTTGATATTGTGTTTTCTGTCATGCTGTATATGTCCAGGAGCGGAATCTGGCGTCCGTTTCTGATAGATGAGAACACTTAATCAGTAACTGACTTGGCTGAAAACAGTGCACAGTACAGGTTGAACCTAAAGGTACAAAGGTATTTAAACCTGTTAGGCCGTTAACTGTACAGGAAATTAAGATGTAGATAGTCAAATTAAATGTAAAATTTCTGTGCTATATATGCATAATATGAAGGTTGGCATTGCATATTTGTTTTAATTAGTTTTTCTTTTTGATATTTTAGTCCACAGTAAGATAACTGATCTTGCAGTCAGGCAGGTACTGAAGCTGGACATGACCCAGCAATGGCATTATTTCATGAGCATTGTCTTTTTACATAAAGAATCGATAAAATAAGGATAGTGCTATAATCTCTTAAATTATGTGGGAGTACCAGGGGTGGCCAGGTAAGATTTTCTCACACACATCTACAGACATACCTAAGAACTGGATATATGCAGGGCAAGAGTGACTTGTACCCTTTAGTGTTGTAAAAGTACAGTTGTAATATGACTTTGTGACATTATCTGGGTTGATCAGTATAAAAGAAATTACAGTGGAGTGTTGTTATGGGCCTAAAGACTGTGAGTTAATCATGGTCTAGTTCTACAGCCTCTTCTGTATAGAGCTGGGTGATAAATCTACTCAATTTTAATGTTTTTGGTTTAAAACAATATGTAAAAATGAAAATCACAGTTAAATTAACTTGTGTAATTACAGTTCGCTGGACATGCTCGCTGTCAAACCACCCCACCCCCACTGAATTATAGTATTGTCATAGCTACTCATGCGTCAACAACTGAGGAGCTCAGTTCTTTAGAAGAAAACAAACTAATAATTTATAAACCTACAGCATCCCGGTCATTTGGAAGTGGTTTGACTACCAGACGTAAAGTCTGTGGCAGCAAAAAGCAGTAGCACAACAAACTTATTCTTGCGTCCCTGACAGCTGACTGGAGGAAATGTTTGGTCTTGTGAAATGGGCTAGCTAGCAGAAGCCCCCAAAACACCTGCCAAAAAATGGGTAATGGCAGAATCATTTTACCAATCATTTTACCAATCGTTGTGTATCATCTAATAAGAAGGGGCCACAGTGGATAGAAATTAGATGTTTTTGGTTTCCAAAGATATGGTGCCCATATATACAAAGCCTGGGTCCATACTGATGTGGAATACAGTCGAACCCAGATATGAGCTGTGAAAATCAAAAGCATTTTGCTGAAGGGTCCCTGTGACATAAATACATAAATTGTTGGTACAAATAAAATCTTTTTTTTTGGAAATGTCAGTTGTTTCTTTCTTTAAAAAATTGATTAAAATCATAACTCTACTGTATGTTGGGGGGGGGGTGTTTATTTTTAGGCCATATCGACCTTCCGTACTTCAGTAACTTGGTTGAAACCCTGCAGGGCCCGAAGGCTTTTCCATTTTCTGTGTATTGGTCACCATTTTTCATAATTAATTGTATTTATTACTCACTCAACATTGTGTGAACACCTGCTGCGTAGTCTGAGGCAATTTGTTTTTCATATGTATGACTGAAATATTCTGTCATTTATACTTGAGCATTTCTTTATTTAGTTGCAGTCTCTACTTGTCAGCCCCAACCAGTGGTTCTGTTGTTCTCGGCCAGTACCGTTCGCATTCAAAACAGTGAAACTTGAGCTGAGTCACCGTCTTGTTCAGCGACCTTTCCTAACATATAACCACAATCTGATTGCATGAACTGCCAACTGAAATTCATTCTGTCAAGAGCAGCCACTACTGATACTCCACCAGTGACCATTAAAACATGACTTGTAGTTGGTCACTGACTTCTGATGACCAAGTGGTATATACTGACACGTTCTAGAATTGCCTTCCTAGAGCAAGGGGAGGTTTCCAGCACTTTAGTACTTGACATTCCTTGTCGTAGGTTCTTTTCTTCATTGAGTTAACACAACTAACCGTTGGCTTCTGCAGCTCAATTAGCACTGTTAATAAAAACAATAGCATAATATTAATTAGCATATTAGCAAAGTAATTGATTAGCTCAATTATGATTGAATGAGGTAAAACAAAAGTTAAAAAAGTAAAAAACCAGTGACAAGATGTCCATTGAGATGGTCGTGTCTAATGTTTTCCATGTTAGAGGACACTGGCTGAGGGTTCTAGAGCATGTAATGAGATGTATCTTGCCTCTGTTTCCCATCTTGTGATCTAAGCTGCAGAGTGATGTCCAGTATTGGCAGTTAGCTTCAGATTATTATAGCCATGAGTTTCAGAATAGTAAATTGGTACTGTTCAGTATTCACATGTGGAGTTGGGACCTTTTTCACTTGCTGACACTTCACCTTGCCTTTTACTTGTTCATTTTTGTTATTTTAAATGTTTGGTTTGTTTTTGACAGTCACAGCCAAGATAAGTATGAATGTATTAGACATCCTGTAACAAATTCCTAATACAGGGTTCTCACAAGGTCCTTGAAATGCTTGAATTTGATTTATTGGTACTGGAATTTCATAAATAGCTTTTTTTTTTTCCCCTTCCCACGGGTTTTTAAAAAGTGCTTGACTTACAGAAAGGTGTTCGGTATGTAGTGTTGGGAGATAAAACAGTGTTTGGTCTATCAGTTGCAAACCACGACGAGTTGTGCTGTTCTACGAACATCAACTTGGTGTGATGTGTTAACCAAGTTGGAGTTTATTTTTGTTGAATCACATGCTTCAAAGTGGTTTGTCCTGCTTCTTCCATGGCTAATGAAAATAAAATAAAAGTTGTTAAAGATAAATTTACTGCATTTTATTTAGCATGTCATTAAGTTTCATCGTGCCCTGAAGAAATATAGTACCTATAAGTATAGAACATGTGGTCAGGCTGCTCCATGGAAGCAGCTTTCCCTTTAATGGAATTGGAATTTTGAATGAAATGTGCATAAATGAATATAAAATAATTAGGATGCCATAACGTGCAATTCCACTAAATTAACGCACATCCACATAATAGCTTTTGATCAATAAGAATCAAATATTTACCAAAGCCATGGTATAAATGTGGTAATCATTCAGAATAAGTGTGATAAAGCACCATTGTTTGTTTCCAATGGGTTTAAGAGCCCCTTTTCTTCAAACCGCCACACAACCCACATCTGCTGCAGCGTGTCTAACTCGCTAGCTGTCTTAGCTAGCTAGTATGCTCAAAATGGACCCAGAAGTTGCATTCTTGAAGAGAAAACCAATAATATAAATATATGGAATAAATTGTCTTTTGCAGTCCTTCAAAACAAAACAGTTGTCCTTAAACGTACTGTGATTTGATTTTCAACCATGTGTACGAACCCTGTCGTAGCAGCAAAGTAAACGGCTACAGCCCACAAGATAAGCCATGTTTTCGATTCGCTGACAGTTGTCCTGAGTGATTTTCCTTAGCACAAGTTCAAGTTGGTAATAAAATAAAAAAAATAATAATGAAAATCATTGAGCTGTCATGTTGATTGTGGCAGGACAATTTTGATGTGCCTTATGCTGGTCAAAATTTATGGCTGTTTCTGCACTGTACTGGATCAGATTTAGCATTTACTTATTTCTGTTTTGCACCTTGTCAGACCACGAACAGCCCCATGTGAACACAAGGCAGGGACTCACTTTAGACTTTACCTGTAGACTGGCTGCCTGCTCACCAGGGCAGGTCTGCTCAACTTGGCCCACATCTTTCTGGTTCGTTTGCACTGCACTGGTGCTATATTTTGGGAATGCAGGTTTACATAATTTTGTTTTGCATATGTGTGGGACACCCACTTACAGGTCTGCCCCCTTTACGTTTCCAGCTTTATGTGTAATTTTATTTAGCTGTTTCGGATCTCATGGTCGTTGACATGCTTTTATTACACTCAGAAATGGTCTGATGTTATGGGCAAATTCTACCCGTCCTTAAATCAGATTAATTCAGTGAAAGAGTTAAAAAAGTACTTGTGACACACACTGAAAATAACAACTAGCTGTTTGTTCTGTTTCTCTTTGTGAGCCTGAAGCTTGTTTTTTTTTTTTTTTTTTTGTCTTCCTACGTTTTAAAATGTTTTGATGTCTGATTGACTAAACTGTGCAATGCATAGGCAAATTTAAGAACTGCCAAATACCTTTAGCTAGTGAATGTCACAAATAGGATAAATAATTTCAGTAAATATTAATTTGTACAGCGATTTGTGTGTGTGTGTGTGTGTGTGTGTGTAGATGTTACCATTTGTTAATTTAAGTAATTTGAAGGTAAATTTTAATTGAATGTTAATGTTCCTTGCAGGAATACTACTGATATTTTCTTGCATCGCAGCATTTACAGACCTGAAGCATGAGGACATCCTTGCATTTTAAGCATAAAACTGAACAATTTCGTTTATCTACATGTGCTGAGGGAAATACAGTTTGGAATTTTAGTGTGACCATCACCACCATACCCCCCGAAGTAAATAACTAATACAAATTTGTGAAAGTAATTTGCTTTGCTACAAATTTTAACATTGTGCTAACTAATGACCACGATAATGTCTCCAAGACAACAGTAAAAAGTGTGCTTAGGCAAAAGCCTTCTACAGCGACCACCTTCAACTCGTCTGGCTCCCCCCTGATATGGTGATGTTCTTTTAACCTTTAATTCCACACCAGAAATTGAGAAACTAATAAAATATGCAGAAAACCTTTGTGTTGCATGAATTACTTGTGATTCTGTTCAAAATTACCTGCAAGACCGCAAAGGAACAAGTCACAAATGCACAAACGGAGACTGTGAGGACACTCGAGTGCGGCATGGCTGTATGTACCAGGTGTATTGGTGTTGGCTGTGCTGAATGTGGGTGGATCTGTGTGAGTGAATGTAGATTAATGCAAACAGATTTTTGGTTGAAATGTTTGCAAGTAGCAAATCCTAATCCAGAGAAGAAAGTGCACTCATTGGTCAAGGTATTTTTTTCCCCTCTCCCCTCCAAATTGACACCCTGAAGCCCAGTTAGATATCCTCCAACATGCGTGTCAGTTGAAGAAGCTACGGTTTCCAACATGGCAACTGTGCTTAAAGAGATAACAGGTCCTCTGTTTCACATGACAAGAAAATAGTGCTCTTAGTCTGTGGGTAATGCACCATGCCTGCTTCAGTGTTCTGTGTAATTAATTGGAATTAATGCATTTCAGTTTTGATCTCAGTCTGATAAAGTTGTGGATTGTGATGTTTTCTGCTAAGGACGATGTAAAATAATGTTCTGTCAAAATATACAGGGGCTACTTTTTATTCAATGTGTAGTTTTTGTTTTTTTGGATAGCTTAAAACGATAACTACAGTAGGTTTGCCGGGTGTAGCATTAATTGTTCTAATCACATGAAAAAGAAGTCTGTATTCTGGTCTTGCTGAGGAGAGATCTCCAAGGTGACAATCTGTGTAGATAATACAACTAGCCTGATTCTTATGTTGGACAATTATTTAAACCCCCCCCTCCCCCCATGAATGATGGCTGTCCAAAGCTTGTGTGTGTGTAGGTGTCGGATCCAAATAGTGTGAGAAATGCAAGTCCTTTTCTAATTGTGTGAACCCATAACAGTCAGTTTAGCTTGCTTTGCAGTCAAGCCATATGATGCCCTTGCTTTTAGACTGCAGTCCCACTGAGGTTCTCACTCAACTCAGGCTGCGTTTCTTGCATCCCTTTTATAGCACTCTGACCATCCTCATATTGATTGTGTATCGAGGAAGGCTGCGTTTTCAGAAGCCTTGCAGAGATGCTGCTCATGTGTGAGCTGTAAGGTGGGGTTGTAGTGTCTGCTATGTGCTCTCACAATGTTTTTCCTCTTATTTCGCAGGAGCGGAACAGAAACAAATAGTAACCTTACGGAGATGTCCCTGCTAGAACTGCAACACTAATTATGTAGACCCTTAAATAATTGCCTAACTTCAAGGAAGAGAGGGTTCCGGGAAGGTTTTCGGATGAAGACGACGTCTTGGAACAGTCAACACAACAATGGACTCCCCTGTATTGGTTTTTGGTGCATCTGCCCATATACTCTTGTCTCACAAATAAAGAGAAATGAACACACAAACTATATTTAAAGCACTTTCAGTCCTTTTAAAAGCTTCTACCAATACCCTTAACTTTCTCTGGATTTTCTTTTGTTCTTAACTGACTAACCGGTATAGTTGGTTAGTAGGTAGATTTGACAAGACTAGTTTTTTTTTTTTAAGGTTCCTCCAGGTTTTGGAATTTTCAGTTGAGTTGTATTAATTTATATGTGCGTCAGCAGTATATAAATTAATGATGGCTCCTACCTGAATCTGCATTAAGCTGCCGGAATCTTGCATCCTTATAATACCAGGCAAGCGTCTGTCTTGCCTGGTGAAACTGAAGCAGGAATAATCATGCCATTTGTTGTAGACTGCCGTTTCACTTGTTTTTGTGTACCAAAAGATGATTATATGCAGCGTGGTGGGTGACACCAATAAATGCACACGTTTGTTTTTACTGTAATAATGTTATACAGAAGTGCATTTGTCTAAATTGGAGAAATTTGTTCAGCGCTATACAGTTATTGAACCATCTTGAACTTTGAATTTAATGTACCTCAGTCTAAAGCAGACTTCTTATTAAGACCTCTGTAACCATATTTACGGTAGGACACCCTGGCTCTGGGACTTTCCCCAAAGCAAATAACTATCATGGAAGTGACAATTTTCTCCTCTAGGTGATTAACTAGCTAAATAAACATGATACTTGTTTAGCGACTTCACGCTTTGAGTTTTTACTTCTCAGAGAATCTGTACCGTTTTGTTTATGTGGTTCGTCAGCGTTGACCACGTCGTCCTGTTTCTTTTGTATGCACAAACATCTGTCTTAATGGCGAGAAAGATCTTTGGTAGAGCACGCTGGTGTTTTTCGTCCTTCTGAGTATGTGGCTGACAGGGGTTTTTTTCATTTTCAGTGTGAGGGTGTTTTGCTTCAGTCATGCCCCTGACAGGGGTGTGCTCAGGCTTGCAGCAGCTGGCCTAAATGCCCTAGCTAGAAGTGAGCCATTGAATTTCTATCTCTAAAACATCTGTAAGTAATATGCCATAAGCTGAGTCCTTTGGCATTTCCTGTTGTCAGCTATAAACTGCTTTTTGCAAATTACGTAGGTTTTGCTGCCTATTTTAATTTTAATTTTTGCAGGAGCGGAGTTGTGTAAGGACGGAACTTCATAAATGTTGATATCACAGCACCACCATTATATTTCAAATGAGCTGATTTTCAATGCACAACCAACAATAAGAGCAGGTGGGGGCTGGCGTACATACCACTGCTGTTTTGTGTTTTCTTTTGAGTACACGAGGCCATGTTTATATGCGTTACTGCAAATCAATGCATATTGATGTAATGCTGATGCAATGCTTATTATATAGTTTGATGTGATTAAAATGATCATAAAAAAATTTAGCCTAATATTTTTTTGGACAAGAGTGCGTCAGGAAGACGACTACCACCGCAGTGGATTGAGACGCTCATTGTAACTCCACAGCACTGCTGCAAGGAGCCTGTAGTTTCCATCTGAAATATAACTGAATACTGTAACTTTTGTGTCTGTGCGTGTGTGTGTGTGTGTGTGTGTGTGTGTGAGAGAGAGAGAGAGAGAGTAGCCTAACCACCTCATACACTAGCATCTGCATGCAGATATTGGCAGTTGTCATGGACTGTGTTTATGAACTTGTACAATCACAATAGGCATATACAATACCATTGAAGGAGATTCTAACTGCCAAGAATAATACTGATATCAGTATTGGAGTAAAATGCTTTAACTAATGAAATGTGAAGACAACACATCTAACTGTGCAGTACATACAAAACTATGAAGCTAGTAGTTTATAAAACTTTACCCATTTAATTATAGAATAAATATTTGTGTGAGGTACCACGTAAGCAATTCATTTGCTGTGTGTAATGATTTCAACCAACAGATCAAAGATGTGCTGTCCAGGTGAACTCCTGCCCTGGGGTTGTACGTGTTTGTGAGTGAATGTTGTACGTCATGGCTTCATGGCCATCTCTGGACCCGCTGAAACCCTGGATGGAGGTTTCGGAATGAATGAACTACACAGCTTGTTTTCTGCAAAGAGGACAAGAAAAGGTAGATTTATTCATTGAGTGACCTGCCTGTTCTTGAAAATCTAAACAATGCAGGGGTGAAAAAAGTCTCAACATGAGAACTCTTAACAGTAAAGCTGTTAAAAGTGGCTTTGGACACCTGTCTGTAAAGCCCTGATGGTAAGGCAACTATGGCCGTGAAGCTGTCCGCTCACCTATCCACTCAGCTTACCTGTTTGTCCTTTTACCTGTTTGCTTTGAAAACATGTGCAAGTCAATACAGATCACTTTCTGATGTGCACTTGTACTGACAACTGACATGAATAAATCGGTTGATTTGCAGTATTTCAGCATCATTACTGTTGACGTGGCGTGCCGTTAAAATGCTTGGTGTGCATGCATTGCATTTTTAATCTGCATTTGTCACAGCTCAGCTGCTTGCTCTGGCTGAGTGTTTCTCACCTATGGCAGAAGTGACAAGTCGGTGATGTGGTCTGGTGTAAATGGTAGTAATGCTGTGTTTGACTGTGACAAATGCTGTGGGCCAAGTCGTGGGTGCTGTCAGCAGCGCTTCTCTCCCATGCCGTGCTTTCTAGAAGATGCCGTTTTCCTACATTGAAGGCCATCTGGGCATACATAACACAGCCATCGTATTCTCAGATAGACAGAATGTCTTGTACAAATAAGTATAGTTCTTCATGCTGGCGCCTGGCCTGTTCGTGTTGGACTGTCAGGATCTTGGCCTGTTTGTGTTGGACTGTCAGGATCTTGGCCATGTTAAAATATACCGGTGTTAATAGTTTTAAAACTCCTTCTTTAAATAAGCTGTGTAATTGTGGGATGTTCCCCCAATACTTCAAGAGTGAAGTCTAAAAATATTCATTATCGAATCTGTGAAGGAACAGTTGCACATATGTACTGTGTCTGAAGCTGTGATAATTACCAGTGGTTTTGTCAAAAGCAGCAGTGCTATGATTGAGAAGTTGGATCAAAGGGCTTTGGGTTCACTTCCTGTGGTGTACTGTTATGACATGCTTGAACATGTCCTCCTATAGTGCCTCTGTATAAATGTCTGTCTCAGTGTAATATCTGTGATTTGGAATTGAACACTTTGTAAGCAGATATACAGGACGATTTTAGCACTACTCAACTGTTCAGGACTGTTTTTCTATACACTAAAATGCTGATACTTTCAGCAATTGATCAGTTGCATTACTTGGGCGTTTTTATTGATTTGGGTAATGGTCAATGATCTAGAACTTGTGTGGGAGGAAGACTCTGGAAAAACCTCCAGGGGTGGGGTTGCACTTGCTGGGGGCAGAGACAGGGTGGTATGTTTAAACCAGCAAGGTGCTGCCAGGGTGACTAAATATGCATCTGGTTGTTATTGGGCCAAAAATGTTTAGAATGTTTATAAGTACTTACTGATGATTAGAGGTCAAATCCTTTATAGGCAATGGTGAATTCATGTCAAAACCACCTTTCCACAGCGCTTGTGTATGGTGCGTTTTACATTGTGTGAGGCCGATGACTCATAAATTGGAGACATATTTTAGCCTGAAGTCTGCTAAATGACCATTACGGTAGCCCTGTATGCAAGCTGCCATCATTCATCTCTGATCATACCTTCAGCCCAGCCTGTTGGTTGGCACCAGATGTAATTCCAAGTCAGGGAAGTGGCAGAAAACAGAAAAA
The DNA here is from genome assembly GCA_025773905.1 of Chitala chitala. Classification (NCBI taxonomy): domain Eukaryota; kingdom Metazoa; phylum Chordata; class Actinopteri; order Osteoglossiformes; family Notopteridae; genus Chitala; species Chitala chitala. Next base: position 8,605,538 of record JABJVR010000029.1, read on the forward strand.
GCTCTGATGAAGTGTTTCAGTTGATGAACACAAGAGGGCGATGTCGCATAATTTTAGCGAAATCACTGTGTAGTGGCCTAGCAAAGAAATCATGTACCTTGTGTATATACGTACCCTTGCTTGGCTAATTTTAACTTTACGAATAGAGACAAAAGAGTTTTGGATTTAATTAATTTCACATGGCCTTGTGGATAAAAAAGTAATTTATCCAAATTTATTTATTCCTGTTTAATGTCATGTTACTGCCTCGTTGTAAAAGCTACAACTATTCTCATAGCTGATTTTACATTCATAGGGAATGTACTGTAGCTTATTTGCATTTCAAACAAAGCCCAACTGTTACATATTAGAAGAAAATATTAGAGGAAAATAATATTCAAATTAAAGCTTATTATTGGTTGAAGATGGTATGGAGGTTAAAGAATTGATCTGATCAGACAATATAGAAGATTCTAGTACCTTAAAAAAAAAAGCACCGTTTGGGAACTCTTATTAATCTTGCTTTTGCATATTCATTGTTACATTACATGCACATTCAAATCAAAGCAATACTTCATTTGTTAAATGTAATAGGATGGAATGCTTACTACAGTTATTTTAGAGTTGCTCAAAAACTGGACGTATTTCTGGTTTTCTGGTTTTACAAAAATGTGATCAAAGGAATTATCTTTTTGTTGCAGTTTAATTTCAGAACATCTAGGGAATAGTTCTGCTTAAAAGGATCAGAGAGCCTGAATGAGCTTCTATGAATGATGTTTTAATATAAAAAGTACATCTGCAGTTCATGAGTAAGATTGCTAGTTTTGTAGGTATCTCACTGAAGGAGTTTTGTCCTTTGTCCTGAGAAGTACTAATTATGGGCTGCTTAAGAAAAAGGCAATGTTCTTCACCTTTTTGTCTGTTTGATTACACCCAGGCAGGTTTGGATGGATGTGAGGAGAATAGGTTCTGTCCATCGCTGGGTATACCTGTGTTGTTCACGTCCTTCGCCTTTGGTCTGTTTTGTCCGAGTTTAAGTGCGGGGCCATTGTGAGGAGAACACCCCCCACCACCATCTCCCCTGTCCCCCACAGCATCAGCTTTGTCCAGAAGTCCTCAGGCACCATTGCGATGCAGAGCTGCCGTTTGTTGTATAAACTGCACCTTTATGCACGTAATTAACGAGGTCTTGCCAAATGAGATCCTCCACATTTCTAAAAAAAGGAGTACCTCTTTATGTCTCTTGATGTATGAAGAGTTGTAATTACAATGGTGGAGGCTCTGAATTCTGACTCTCCTGTCCTCATCTAAGTGTTAATTTATGGATCTATTCCGCTCATCAGACAGCCCATGAACAGCTCCTCTTACATGCATCTCTTACTGCCTTTATAGACTTGGTTTATGAGAATATATGCAAAGGAGTTAACATTATAAATAGCTATAATGATGTTCTTTCTCAATTGCTAGTTGTAGATGCCAGCATGCTTTGAAAAGGGCTGAATATGCAAATAGAATTTTAATTTCAGTGCCTTTTGTGTTCAGAGGATTTTTTAAATACCTTGGTCCTTTTAGAGGTTGAATTTGTCTGTTGAGGGTTCTTTACAATAGAAAACACTCCCCCTTTGTACTATTTACTGAATCTTCTAACAGATTAATTTCGCACCTTTGATAGACAAAGTTGTGATCTGGGTCTAAGGCTTTATTTTCAGGTGCAATTTTGAACTTGTCGCTGCTGACGTTGAAAGGCTTCCCAGTAATGTGTGACTGTTTGTTTGGGACAGCCAGTGTTATTTGTGTATTTTTGTCACCCAGGTACAAAGCAGATGATTTACTGATGCAGTGACTCTCAGCATGAGAATGAGGAGGATGAGCCTGGGACATGAACCTGTGACAGGCTGACATCTGCCCTGCAGTCCTCTTTCTCCTGTAATTCATTAACAGGCTTTTTACAAAACTTTTTTGAGTAAAATAATATTTCCAGAGCAACAGTAGAAATGCTATAGCTTCTTTTGAGAGGTAAGATACCAGTTAAAGAATCATAGCTGGAATGTGGTCATGTGATTTTGCAGCTGTTGTTGTTTGCAGTGTTACATGGAGGGTTGGAGGGTAGCACTGTTTCCACATAATTGATCCTGTGTGTGTGTGTGTGTGTGTGTGTGTATGTTCTCCTTGTGCATGTGGGTTTCCCTGGGTACCTTGGTTTCCTCCCACCACCTATAGATATGCTGATTAAGTGAGTTATTGTGGTGTGGTGTAAGCTGGCTCATACGTACGTGTGTGTGTGTGTGTGTGTGTGTGTCTTGCAATGGGATATTGATTGTGCAAAGAGAAATGTGTGAGAAGATATCATATTAGAGACAGTGACTCAGTGCAGGCTAGGCTTTTGTTTTTTTTTTAACTAAAAACACTATCATTTACATAATTTACATCCAGCCAGTCAGCTCACAGAGAAAGTCTCACACACCAAATTTGGTTTAGCACTTCAGTGACACCACAACTTTTGGCAGCATTTCCACAATTGAGGCTTTGAACATGGTCCATTCAGACTCAACTTCCCCAACCTCCCTCTGTACATGCAAGAAGTTCACAGCAGTCTCTGCCAGTAATTCCTAGGAGATCCTCACTATTTGTTTGGGTCTTCCAGATTTCTTCAGCCTTTGCCCTCTGCAGTGAATTCAACTAAACGCCAAGTGGTGATCAGTTGACAGCTCTACCCCTCTCTTTATCCAAGTGTTCAGAACATAGGGCCTCAGGTCACATGATACAACAACAGAGCTGATCATTGAATTTCAGCGCTGAGGAGCTCTGGTACTGTGTACACTTATGAATTTCCTTATGTTTGAACAAGATGTTTGTTATGGCTAACTTGTAGCTTGTACATAAATCCAATAAGAATTCACCACTCAGATCCAGAAGAGTTTATCTTAATCATGTCTCTCCAGTTCTCTCCATCTTTTCCCACATGTACACAAGGTCCCTCAGTAGGACTACAGAGTCAGTGGATGGTGCTCTATCCAGTACACTGTCCACCTTCTCTAAGAAGGCTGAGTATTTAGAACTGCCCTTTGGTGCATATGGACTAATAGCAGTCAGAGTTTTCCTCTCTGCAACTCTAATTCTCATTGAGGCAACCTAACTGACTGACCAATCGACTGAGTTCAGTCATGCCTGGTCTGCTCTTAGTCATGTAGATTTGCTATACAATCCTGGAATGTTATTATAGATTTCTGTTTGAGAAACATGCGATTGGGGCAGGAAAATTGTGAAATCAAGTCTGGGGAGTAAACTTTTGGGCATCACCAGTTCAAAGAAACGGGAAATCCACTGGGACTCGTTACTCTGAGCCTGTTGGTAAGGAATGACCAGATTTAAGTTAGAAGCACAACTCACTGTCTGCCTTTTCCTCCTGGGGTGTTTAAATGCCCCCCTTCCCACACCATGGCCTCACAGACATTTCCTCACACCCCTGCGCCTCCACCTGGTCAGACACCAGATCAAAACGAGGAGAGGAGCAGCCACTCTTGTTCCTGAAGTGTTTAATGTGTCGTCATCACAGATGCTGTCTGCAGCTAAGGTTTTGCTTGGAGCAAAGTTGGGTTGCATCTCTGTACTTTTGCACCATCATCTGTGCACGCTGTTGCCCGTGTCGCTGCCTCATAGTATTTGCCCTTCTTTGTAGTTCTTCTACATCCCTACAATTCTCAAAGAATAAATAAGGTTTCGGGAGCACTAATACGGACCTGCTCTTATGGTTCCATGGCTTTTTTTGAACATGCATTGGATAAATCTTCAAATATTCTGTGCTCCATAAATCACCAAAACAGTCAATATTTAATCCCAAAGGCAATATTTCTGCATTCGAAAAGTGGGCAATTTTGAAAAGCAGTCTGTTTGTAATTTGCATGGGTCTGATAATAGCCTGAGTCTGTGTCAAAACTGGATGCTTCAACAGACGTTCAGCTGATCAAACAGCCAGTGTTTTTTTGCATTTGGAGATGTGTCTGTTCTCTCTCTTAGGGACTTTTTGGTTTGTGTGCGTGTGTGTGTGTGTGCGTGTGTGTGTGTGTGTGTGTGTGTGTGTGTGTGTGTGTGTGTGTGTGCGTGTGTGTGTACATACGCGTTTCAAAACAACAAAGAACAAAAAAGAAATATTTAGTCACCACATATACAAGTGAACAACAGTGGTTACGGTAAAAAAAATTGTAACCTGTATTATCAGACAGTCTCTTACTATTGTGCTGAATCTTAAACTGCAGTTCCAGTATTGTATTGTCCTTATATTTATTATATAATCTTTTAATAATAATTTTCAATGACAAGAGTTTTTGTCTGTGAATAGTTATGATTTATTAGTACATATTGTCCAATCACGTTATGTTGAATTATTACTGGTAATTTACTTAGTCTGTTCCATTATTGTGTTTTTCGCATTATGCCCTGTCTGTTTGAAATGTTTCCTAGATAGATGGATGGATAGATGTTGTACCAAATAAAAACTATGGCAGACTAATTATATTTAAAAGTTATTTTCATGGAGTGCAATAATTAAATCTTGCCTTATGGGTTTTCCTATGCAACTGCACCACCCATGTTCATTACAGCCGTAAGTAGATATATTTTTTCTGTTTTAGCTGGAGTATTAATGGTTTTGGTCCCATTAGATGCAAAGCCTCGGGTCATTCTTCTACGCTGTTACGCTCACCTGCCACCACGTTGTAAGTGCTGCGATGAGTCAGCACCTTCACGGTTTGACATCATGACGCAATCCCCGCACAGTTCGTGTCCCCTAATGTTAACATGAAACTTGCTGTTGCTGAACTGTGCAATTATGTTGGAGTAAAAAACATTTTCGGCTACTTCAGTCGTCTCGTTGTGTTGTGCTGATATGGATTAGTGTGTGTTCACTGCATGTCCTTATGCGTTTTTGTATGGTTGTGGTCGGAATCCTGATAAAGTAGCTGGAATAAATACAATGTATAGTTTAATATGTCATGCAGAACAAATGTGAAGAACTGGCAAAATGTGCAAATTTGCTGCTAATAATGCATATTAGTTGTGCTGAATTAATAGACTACAAACTAGAAAAATGAATACAAGAAGAAAAAATAAATTGTTACATTTACCTCGAGGGGGATCTGTGATCATTGGACTGATGAACCACTTCTCCATTCTTGTTTTTTCGTAGAAAGACTGTTACATTAAAACATGAATGTTTCTTTTCTTTTCAAGACGTCTGGCATTCGTTTGAAAAACACCGCAAACTAAGTTACTCAGTTGCTAGTAACTCAGAGTCACTCAGTTCTGCTGGCAGAAACTTAAACTGTCATATTTATGAAGACGGACATCACTTTATATATTGTAATTATAAATCCATTAGATTACAAATTTAAAAAACAAACTGCATGACTAAAGAATTGCCCCATGATGCAGTCACTTTTTCAATGTGTCGTCATGATGCAACTCCATCTTACTCCGTCCCCCAGCGTTAACAGGGGTTATTATTAAGTATTCAGTGTTTTATTCAATGTCATGTTCTTTGAGGTCATAGACAATCTGTAAATGTTGAAAGAAAATGTGACATTGCTGCTGACATGTGCTATGTAGTTGGACCTACTTGTATGATGGTTGAGTCTGTACTGAACATGTACAGACTTTTTTCCCTTGTCATTATTCCCTAAACAGCACAGTATAACACCTATTTTATTTTATAGTACAGTACTTCAGTAATGCCAGAGGGAATTACTTCTTTGCACTTAACCCATTCCCTGAGTGGAGCAGTGGGCTGCCAGCCACATGAGGTGGCTGGGGAGCTAGCGCTGAGTGTCTTGAGCAAGGACACACCTGGATGTGCTGGGATTTGAAGGAGGAGACTTCTGCATCCTAGCCTGATGTTCTACCTATTGAGCCACCAGGCCGTGTACTTACGTAGCATTTACATTGTATTAGACAAGTAATCTAGAGGTGATTAAAAATATGCTAAAGGATGTGTGTAGATTATATGCAAATACTACACCATTTTATGTAAGGGACTTGAGCATCTGCGGATTTTAGAATCCGGCGGAGGGTCCTATTCCCTTACAGATATGGAAGGTCGACTGTATTAAGTAAATGATTTGTTTGTGGTTCTGTGCACTTCCAGTTGCTGTGTTTGCAATTACTGACTGTGCTGTTGTCTTAGAGACTGAGTCAGAACATAAGAGGTTCACATGAGCATTAAGATGAAAAATAATTGCAGCTTTTAGCGGAATATTTCCTCTGTTCCACAGAAATGGAACATGTATCGAGAAACAACACATGAAAGACAAACGCAGTAAAACAACTGACCATGTGTATCTTGCACTGGAATTAGGGAATTAAACAGAAAATTGGAAAGGCCCAAGGTATTTTTGCAACATTTATGTTTATGGTGATCAAAGGTTGAAAGTTATTATTGCTGGATGTATTATAATACTTATTACTTATGTCTTTGATCAGTGCTGCCATGTAACTTCTTAAAAAAAAAACATCACGCTACTCTGTCTAACATTGAATTACTCAGGCAAAGACAGAGATCAATTTCACTTTAAAAGCTAAACATGTTTAATACTTACTGGCTCAATGCAGCTGGAGTCCCTGTGAAAAGTCTAAGAGAGAGGGGGCTCATTGGTGATAACTGTGTTCTCACTCCCCCAGTAAGGTTCCAAGTTTGAGTCCTGATTCTGTCTTTGTGCTGCAAAGAATGGATATACCCAAGGTTGTAGGTTTGAATCCTGATGTTCTCTGTGTTACAAAGATGAGAAATGCCCAAGGTTGTAGGTTTGAACCCTGACCTTCTCTGTGTGCTGCCCCTTGTTCTTCCTGTGTTTCTGTTGTTTCACAGCTCAGACAGGCACAAGTTCTAGTGGGTTGGTATTTTAACATTGGTTTTGTGCTGAGTGTGTAAGGGTGTATTCTGTGATGGACTTGTGTCCTGTGAAGGCTTAACCCAAACTCTGCCTTTTTATTCCTGGTAAAGAACTAAACCTTGTTGCTGCTCCATAATTTAATGCCTTGTAAAGAATGAATATTCAATAGAAGGTTTTTTGAGTGTGTACAACAACCAGGCCAGAAACCCACTTAGAAAGCTACAGCAGCACAAACTCACTGCTGGTGAGAACCTGCATTACCAAGAAACTCTTATCACCTCATCAACATGGAGTCCATGAGTTTGTTTTTGAATTTAAAATATTTTTCCAAGATGTATCTTACTTTACTGTCTGAAAACATTTCAACAAATACTTCTCAACATGTCCAGCCAACTAGTTTATTAAAATATGCAAGTGGTTGGCAAAATGAAAAATGACCTAACTATACATCAATACTAATTAGTTAATTTGGAATATCCATCCCCCCTTTGGGTTCAGTCTTTTTAGAAAGCCCTCAGACAAGTCCTGGGCTATATGTGGACAGATATTGCATTATTCATCAAAAAAAGCCTTCAGTTTTTTGAGGAATATAGATGGTAAAAATTAAGACTGCTTCTCAATGTGCATTTCACAACTTCCATAAGATTCAGGAATGTTTATATTTGGTGACTGAGGGGGTTGTGGAAAATGTCTGACTGCCACTATTGGTGGGCCTAGTCTTGTAGAATGGCTTCATATGCCTTGGCTACTATAGTCAGACTTAATGACTCCAGACAAGATGACTGCCCAAACTGTTATGTATCCCCACCATGTTTAACAGCTAGTAAAGGCTGTTGTTGGTTGAAGTTATAGGTTGGCTTTCTCCTGAACAGCAAAATGGCAGTGTTCATTCAACACTGAAACACTGAAAGTGTATATAATTCAAACTACACATACACCCACTCAGTGTATTTGGAATTATATAAACACTTTCAGTGTTTCAGTTTTAAATTAGCGCTGCAATTTTTGCTGTGTAACATAAACCTATTTGGATGTAGAAAACAGATTCAAATTGACTAAATGGATCATATTACTGTACTTCTTACAGATTTTTGGTCTCAGTGTGAGTTGCCATTGAATAGAAGTAAAAGTCTTGCTTTGTGAATCATAGTTTTTATCAAGACTGAAGTTTCCATACTGTTGATTTAACTCTGTATCAGTATTTCAGGTTGTAATTAGTGTTGTATAGAAATGATCCTGTCAGATGTCTACCTGTCCCTAACTAATAACCACTGTGCTCTTTGTCAGCAGAGTTGGAACATGTGAAATATGCTGTAATTATTTTTCAAATATTTTCCCTTCATGCTCTAAAAAATTGCCTTTTTGAGTGGAGTGATGCAGCTGATGTGAAAAACTATAATAGATCTCTGCTATTTGCCTCACATTATTTGAAAACCTCAGACCTCTTTTACAGTTAACCATTACTGTTAATTAACAATCACCTTTACATTTCCTAACTTTGCTGCTGCTTTTGTGATCAAGTTACTTAAAATCCTGTTCTTTTTGGTGTTTGCTATACTTTGTACAACTGTACTTTTTAAAATGTATCTACAAAATAGTGGCTATAATACTGAACATGCAATTTTTATAGATGTCCCCATTTTGTAAAAGTGAAAACAACTGAATTAAATTTTGTTCTTGCTGCAATAAATTCTTAATGACACAATGCTTGGGTTGAATTCACACCACTGGCATTCTGTACTGTATGTTTGAATATTTAATTACCCTGGGAGTCAGTGCCCTGGGTTCCCCAGGGAAATCCTCCTGGATCACAATGATGCAATCAGCCCCTACCCCCAACGACAGCCGCCTGTGGTCCACACAGCCTGGACTGTACCCGTGTTCCCAGAAAGATGCTCTTGTCCAGGGATGGAGCGCTCCGACTTCCTCTTCTCAGCCCCTAATGGAGATTAAGAGCCATTAAGAGCTCTTTGCTGCATGTGCAATTTCTATTGATCACATTGACTGGACTCGTTTTAGCCAATGATCCGATTACAAAGTGTTGTCCCTATCCAGACTGCCCCCCCACAAACTGCACTGTGAGCTCCATGCTTGCTGACGTAAGCACTCTGAGCACCAGAAAGCAGGTCTGAGGAAGTCATCCCTCAAGCGTACTTAAGTCACTTGTGAGTTAAGAAGGGCAGTTTTAAAAAACAAGGCAAGCAGTTGGTGAACAGCTGTGAGGAATTCTCCCAGGTAACTCTCTGGGATGTCCGTTCACATGTCCAAGACCTGTTTATAGGAAATCAACAAAGACAGTGACTCCTGTCTATACTCCATCTGCTGCTGTTTGGAAGACCTTCCAGGGGCCTGTGGATATTGTACATTCCCTATGATATTTTTGTGGACAATCTTTTTTTCAGAATGTCATTCTCTGACTGCATTAGACAGCTGCGTCTGAGAATGCAGTAGTCTTACATGTGGCATTGATGAGCCAGATGTCCTTTGGACTGTTCTGAACAAGCTGACTTAAAGAATTAGCATTAATTCAGGACCAAAGTGAATATTACCTACATCTAAAACAAATGCTGTGTCTTTCAGATGAATGTAATCATGGCACATGCCACACGCTCACTTGCTGTTTATTATTTTGAGAGAAACTGTGGGTTTAGTAATATTTGTTTGTCTGGGATCTTGATGGAGTGATTCATTGACTTCAGATATACAGGTCATATAATTGCTTTTATTTTACAATAACATACTTTGATTATTGCAAATGACAATGATGACATAATGACATTTTCCACACTCATCCAAGAGAGACCCACTCTTTAACATTGTCTCTCCACAGCTTTCCTAGATTATTCTGATATTTCCTTTTGAATGACAGCAGTGTCAACAATAAATGTACATTGTTGTATATTTCTGAAATCGAGTATAACATATATGTAAATGTGCAACACAGTCTTTTTATTGTTTTGTTATTCTAACATTATTTTGTTTTAAAAATTGTTTTTCCCCGTAACTACTGCTTATTCTCTGCGGATATTTCTGAACATCAAAGAAGTTTCTAAAGCAGAGAACTACTGTGTTTAGATTTGCACATGTGAATGACACTGACAGGCCAGGCACCCACTGAAGCTCTCTGCCCATCGAGCCACAGAGATTGCAGTGTTCTGTCCTGATTCTATCAATCTCTTTCTCAGAAAAATATAACAGGCAGCCTTAGCAGGGTACTTCTGGGATACTGCTACAGATGTAATAATTTCATTGACTGACTTCAATTCACAGTACATAACTCTGCCCATAAAACAAAAACAATACTTCATCTTTATGTGGAATCTGCAGACTTGTTTGATATTTTAAAATAATTGCTGTAAGTCTATTGTGAATATAGGGTATGTTTTCCTATACATATATCACAACATGATTCTTTACGTTTAAACTTTGTGATGTACTGCGTACCTGCACACTGCACAAGGATTTATGGCAGCCTTAGATTGAAGGAACAAAGAGACCAATACTGGATTTTTTGGTGAAAGACTGTTTTTAATTTTCCTTACTAACAGGTAGTCACAGATCAGTGTTTTAGCTGTAAAAAATAACATTGGTACTATTCAGGAAACAAACGTATATATTTCAACTGTGAAAAGAGGAAGAGTGCGGCAGATTGCCTTCTTTTTTTCTTCCCGGCTCCACGCTCCATCCTCTTTGTTTGAGGAGGACTACAGCACTGTGAGGTTCAAGGCAGACCCTCATTAGCCTTGTCAAATATGTATTTGTGGAGCAACAATGGGGCGGGAGAGGGGCCGGGGCTGGTCGTACCCCCGCGCTATGGAGGCAGATGGTTGCCGTGCAAGTGGGGTGGTCCCCCCAAGCCGGTTGCCAGGCACCCGTCCGAACGCGTGTTCGAGGTGAAAAATCTGCCTTGATGGGGGAGGTCACATTGTGAATTGCAATCAGAACCTCTGACTAAAAGAAGTAAATACAGAATGGGTCTCGTGCCTCGCTGCCTACCTCAGTGAGGTAACAGGACCTGTCCTGCTGTGTGTGGAACAAGGACTTCGCCTACCATTGTCTGAAAGTCAACATAAGGAGTGGGTTTCTCCAAGTGCAATACACAAGGTGACATTTTAGAATGTTCTCAATGTTCTCCTTGACTGGAGTGCAGAATCACTCATCTTCTTTATGCTTTACAAGCCTTTCAGATATGTTTTATGAAAAGATTAGGTGCTTCCTTATGGCACTGTTGATTTAATATGTGGATATATATATATATATATATATATAATGCTGTATTATGTATTAATGTATTCCATTTTATATTGCATCATGCAGCTAATAATCTTGTTTTTTAAAAACGTGAAAGCTTTGGTTTATTAAGGTTTACTTTGTGAAATTTAAGATGAAACCCAATGGGAGCTTTGAGCCACAAAGCAATGGCCATCCTTTATAAATTATACAGAGGGACATGTCTACATCTGGTCCTTTGATGCTGCATTTTGGGGGCAAGGCTGGACGTGACCCTCCATCTAGTGGCCCCACTGCCAGTTACATGACAGAGCAGCTCCGGGCCAGGCATCGCGGCACGGGTTTCATACATATGAATGTCTGCGCTTATGGGCTGGATGGAGCCCTTGGATGCGTGCAGATCTGAGCTCGTCATACTGTGTCTAATAGCTCTGGCTTTCAGGGTTCAGTATGTGTATACACACACACACACACACACA
>JABJVR010000029.1:8622081-8635041 GCA_025773905.1 Chitala chitala
CCCCCCCCCCACCACCCCCCCCCCCCCCCCCCCCCCCCCCCCCCCCCCCCCCCCCCCCCCCCCCCCCCCCCCCCAAAACGAAACTTAATATATTTTTACATCAGTAATATACGTCATCTAAATGTCACAATCTACTATATCACAGTTAGTTTATAAAAGACCTCTTTTTATGTAGAACTATTGAATCAGTTTATGAAAAATTTAGATTTACATTCCATTGTACAATACACTACTATTTATTCCAGACAGTCTTACATACAGTAGAAATCTTTGCTATTCTGAGTTCCGGTAAGAAGTCCTCAAAGTCAAACTTAATTAAATATATATATATATATATATTTCAGTTCCATTTTTGTCAGCAATTCCCTTTACCAATTCCACTGCCCCTCTCTCTACCACTGTCGCTGCATCATATACACGCGCATACAAAGCAAACGAAAATCGTTTATTGTAAAACGTGACAATGCAGTACACATTTGGACAGATTATCATCGAGGTTAACAAGAGAACAAAGACCCCTCGTTCTGGGTCAGTTGAACTCATGCAGTGTTTCAGTTTATCGGGATAACGGTTTTCGCATTACACTAATCCGAAAGGATTCGGTTTTCACGTCCGAAAACATTTCAGTCTAATATTTTGCTAAAATAATATAAATTAAAAGGGGAAATGAGCGTGATGGATTGCTGACATCCACGGTCGTGGTGCTGCACTGTAATGTAAACAGCTGTCCAAGAGGCACAGACTGCTGCGGCGGAATTATTGGCTGACCGAGTAATGTATGGTACGGACACTTAATACGCAATCTCATCTAGCCGCCGGGCTCGCTGAGTTTTGGACTGTATTAACCCGCATGTCTGTCACGGGAAGCTGTAACAGGAGAGCATCGGGTTAAATAAATAAATAAGCACTCCCGGTAAAAATACAACAGCAGTAATAAGGGCCCTCGAGCGCCGGCAATAGCGTTATGCAACCATCTGCGGCGGCGGCGGTGTCGGGGAACAATGAAGGCAGCAGCTGCACGCGCTCCCTCACGCGCTTTGAGGTTGCAAATGTCTCGTTCTCCTTGCAAGCATCTTCGCTGCTCCCCACTTGGCATCTGTTAGGTGAATGCGCGCACATGCAGATGCAAGCGCTCCCCTCACAGCCAGTATTTACTGAGAGGCATTTATTTTCCCGTTCGCTCATTCAAGAGAACCGCGGATTAAATGTAATGAACGCGTAGAAATACTCATAAATGTTAAAGAAAGGAGTATACGGTCTTCCTGTAAATACACTATGTTTAATTTAACCAGTGAAACGGGGAAAAGGTGTCAATAAAACAGATTTTAAAATATTATGAGCAATTTAAACAAAAAAATGCTACCTGAAATTGGTGGGGGTGGGGGGTGTCAAAAATAGAATTTGGAAATACAATACATTGTTTTCAAAGTTTCATCTCAGTGAAAATATTAGCATATTGTTGAGGGTGTGTAATATATATATATATATATATACTGCAGTAAAGACTTTCTTACAGTTCACTGAAACAATGAAATCATAATAAAAACCGAGTACATGTCAGCTGCTTCCCTACTGCACCTGGAAAACATGTTTTCTAATAAATAGAAAGAAGTTCAAAAAATCATCTGCCAGACTGTAGAACTGTTGAAAATAATTGTATATAAATCACAACATTTAAAATTGCTTTTATGTGTGGTAACTGATGTCACATTTTTTGTGTAGATTTATTACTTATGGGAACAATATTTGAAGGCATGCCACACAGCTGTTGAAAATTTGTGTTGTTTATCAGGTGTCTTTATGTAATTAAATCCTGCAGTATACATTTGCATTGCATTTTTACCAAAAGTATTATGTTCAGCATAATGGTTTCAAGCATGCTACAGTCAACCCTTTTTAGTGACAGTGTAATGTTTTAATTGTGTTTACTATGTCTAATCACAACCTTCACCTTGATGAGTGGTTTAGATTGTGGGGTTGTGAGGCTTATTATTTAGTTTAAAGATGTTTTATAATAACCAGCTCTTCAGTTTAAACCTAATTTATATTTCTTTTAAAATTACATGGTGAACAGCAGTAAAGCTTCTGGAAGCAGCCCTGAATTTATAAAATCAATGCTGGCATTTGGGTACATAAGGCATGGATTTGGTTTCTGCTGCCTTGCAGCACATTATCAGACACACACACAGTTTGTGCTGCCTTGCAAGACCTGATCAGACACACACTTTGTTTCTGATATTTTGCCTTAGTTGATAAGAAAAACACTTGATTTCTGCTGTCTTGCAGCAACTGAGCAGGCAACCACTTGGTTTCTGCTGCCTCGCAGCACCTGATCAGACATTCTTTTGCTTTCTGCTGACCTCCAGCACCTGATCAGTTACACAGCTGCCTTCTGCTGCCTTTCAGCACCTGATCGGCTGGCTGACCAAGCAATTTGCAACTTCTTTTTTGCCACATACACAATAATTATGGGGCTGGATCAGGCTGGAAAATACTGGCTGTGCCACAGTCATGTCTGCACTTGGTAAGTACCACTGAGATAAAAGGCATTGCTTAGCTTGGGGCATGGTAAATAAAGAGACCTATAAAAACAGAGAGACATGACTGCATACAGTAGCTTGTGAAAATGGAATTCACTGTGTTACTCGCATGAAATGGAAAAGATCTGCGTTGTTTAGCTGTATGTCTGTTAAATTTGCAGATATGTACCGAAACACCTGTTTTGTTTCTGAGCATCTTGGAGTATTTTTTAAGATAAAAAGTGTTCACACCTCGTAATCATACCAGTTCTTATGTCACATGTTAAATAACAACTTGGATGTGAGTTTTAATAAAGTAAAAACAATGTAAAAGCACCAGTATCTAAATCAGTTGAACAGCACCATCACTGAACAAAACAGTGACACGACTACACTGTAGCTTTAACAGATGGAGTTTGAATTACTTGCATTTGGCGGATAGTTTATGTAATTAAATATATATTTATAAATAGTGAGTGGAGATGCTTTTTAGTACACCTGCTAAATTTGCAGATATATCCAGAAATGCACTTTCCTTCTGACCCTTCCATGCTGAGATGTATCTTCTATTCAGACCAGACAGCCAACAGCATGTCAATGTGCCAGCTGTATTATTATTTTGTTAAATAATCATTTGGAGGCATATACAAACAATGACTTTTAATAAACTAAAAAATTTAATGTAATGGCTAACTCAGCTGAACTGTTTTATTATAAATTGCTGTGCCTCTGTTCTCACACTCCTCCTGACGCTGAATCTTGTTGCACACTTCTAATAAAATAGTGCTGTTACACTATATAAGGCTGTTTTCCATACATTCCATTTTGAAGTGAATTTAAAATAAAAAATGACACCATCTTCACTATAAAATGAAACATGCCTCTTGCACTCCAGAAGCAGAAACGCCCTAGCCAATCACATCGCTGTGATATGGTTAAGAATGGAGTCTGGCCCCGTTGCACCCTACCTCTGAGTAGAGCCAGTCTGGCCCTGCCTTCAGCCCCGTAATTGCTACGTGGGGGCACGCATAGCCCTGGTCGTACCTGCAATTTGTGCAGATGCAAACGTAGCATTTGTGAACTAGGTCATCCAGGCCTGCCCCCAAAAAACACATCTGGGGGTGGCTCAGTGATCAGGACATCAATGAAAATTATTATCTTATATTCACAAGCTTTTTTAGTATGAATTTTTAACTATAAAAGCCTTGAATTACTGACAAAACATTAAAAGTGTGGAATCTAAAATGAATTATAACTATGAAGCAATATTTCAAATGCATTCACTGGCCTTTAGCACTCCTCTGGAAAAAAAAGGGAATAATTTAAATGCACTGGCGCGTAATCGTCTCAGTGTCACAATATGTTGACATTTTTGTGGGCCGATTTTCTGACTGTCTGTTGTGCTGAAGTAGCGGGTGTTTCTCAGCAAAGCTTATATGCATAGCTGACCTGCCGCCTTCCTTCTCCTTAGCCAGCTGCTTCTCTTGCAGATAATGAAAAGAGCAGGCCCATCTGCCCTCCCTGCTCGTGGAGAGGCTCGGGGCACGCCGTCACACTCACCTTTGACCCCACGGCATTGTGCCTCCGACATGTGCGGCTGAGCAGGGTGATGGGAGTCTGTGAAGCCCCCCTCCCCCTTCTGTGCACCCTTAGTCACATCTCCAGTTGGGGACAGGCTGGTTCTGAGGCGCTGGGGAACCCGAGCCATATCATTTGTAACTCTAATTGTTTTTGTCTTTATTGCTTTTCCTTTGTTGTGAAATAGAATATAAATTAGGATCTCAAACACACACACACACACACACACACACACAAACACACATTCAGCATCTCTTGGTTTTATATGTTCAAAATCCTATTTATTTTCCATGCTATAGCTTCCCAAGGATAATGTATGTCCAGTACGTATTATTTATAACTACTTATAGTAACATTCTTGCCTCCTGACTCTTATGTGCCTAATTTTATCATGGGACTTGAGGCACTTAAGGTAGCATTATGCTAGTAACCTGAAAACGAATGTGTCAGTCTGCAGCTGAAGGCCACAGGCTGCAGAAATGCGATTTCTGTGTTTCGCATTGTATAGCCACTGGGGTTCCATCTTAAATAAAATCTAATGTAAGCCTGCATAAAAGCCTGTTCCTGTGCTTTTTGTCACTGCAGATGTGGTGTGCGTGGGGTGTGGCTGTACATGTGTGTGTTGGGGGGGGGGGTATTGGGGCTTTCTTAAATTAGCCCAAATGGCTGCTATGTTCCCCTTCTCTTAAAAGGGAATTTGGATTCTGCAGAGACCATGTTTTTTTCCCCTCAGGATGGACCTATGATTTAAGAAGAGTTATCTCAGTTTATGCACTGATAAATCTGTGGTCACCTGTGACCTCAAATGTAGCACGGTTAAGCATTTATTTTCACATATCAGGTATTGTATAAAAAAAGAAGCATCCAAAAATTGTAAACTGAAAAGCAGCTGAATAAAATGTAACATGCATTTTTTAAAGCAAGACATATTTTGTAAATTTTGTAAATTATAATATACTCCATCTTTTTGTAGTTATTAAATACATTCACTAATACATATGCTGACAATTTTTAAAATATTCTGACATTGTCAACTGCCTAATTTTCTGTGAAAAGTACTTTGCATAAAATATGACCTTGTGACACAGCACAATTTAAGCAGAATTCTATGATTTATTAATTTGAAAAGCATTAGTTTTGCAAAGATATGGACTGGGAATCTGTGTCAATGCCTCATATTCTCATGAGTAGAGCATTTGTACAAGTTTTGTTACAGAATTATTTCAAATATAAAGCTCACGTGAGTCCACCCATAGAGTATAAAAATGCAGACGAACAGGGTAAACATGAGGAGGAATCCAGAGCAGTGCACAGCTTTCATAAGGTCACATTTACTACATGAGCTGCTCCATACATACATACAAGCAAACTATAAGATGAAATACTGAAGTGGTGTTTGTGCACAATTATTAAAATATCACATTTCGACATGTCCGTTACATCCATTAGAGCGAGCACATTTTTAATGCCTGCAAAATAATCGCTCTGACATATTAACGATGAAACGTCTTCATCACCCAACAGCTTTTCGGCAGTCAGCAGCTAACAGGTCATTTACATACTTGCTACTGGCTAACAAATCATTTGCATATGTGAATCTTCCCTTGCTTAACTGCACTTTAAGGGCTGACATTGTTAGAGGTCATTTGTAAAACACTAAAACACTTTGAAGTTTGCAATAAAGTAACAAAGATGTGTGTGTGTGTGTCTTTTGTGTGTATGTATGTATACACGCGTGTGTGTGGGTCAGCGATGGAAGTATGTAAATAGGATTTGTGAGAAATGTGATTACAACCAAACGTAAAGGCCAAAAATCAAAACAGTGCTTTTAACAGTGAGCACCCCTCCCCCGTGTATTTGGTGTATTATAATCGATTTTGCACGATTTCGTTCTTACTTCTGAGCATGTCTGTAACGCTCACTTTATCATATCTTTTGAAGTCTCTGTGCTCCATAAAAGGCAGACATGAAGGCACTTGTAAAAGCAGAGCCGCATTCTCATGCACAGGAAAGACAACAAGCTCGACTGCCCCTGCTTCATGTCACGTATTCTGAAACATTTCAGCAATTCTTACTGTGTATTTTGCATCTTTCTTTCTTTTAAATGTCGTTTTTACCAAGCTCACTTTCTTCTTGATGTTCTGAATGCAGAAAGGGTTGTTTTCTCTCTCTCTCTCTCTCTCTCTCTCTCTCTCTCTCTCTCTCTCTCTCTCTCTCTCTCTCTCTCTCTCTCTCTCTCTGTTTAGTTGGGGCTGTGCGCCATCTCTGATGTGTTTTACGTGCATTCTTTTATCATGGTTGAACAAAAGGAAGAAATCAAGTTAAATTAGAACTGTATAATTTTCAGATAGCAAGTACAGAAAGGCTGTGTTAATAGTGCGTGTGCCTTCATGCTGAATCCATGGCGTTCTTTCAAGAATATATTCCAAACATATTTGTATACATTTTTTTTTACACATCAAAATATGAATGTAGCTAAACTAGGCACCGGATGGAAGCAGCAGTTCTAGTGAACAGAACGCAGAGATGCTGTGTTACATCCGTGACATTACAACACACAGCCCAGACACAAGCTCTTTGAGTGTGTGTGCATGTCAGTATGAACACACACATGATACTGTTCTCGTGCCGTTTTTGCCATTGGTGGAGGATGGTTAGTGTCCTTGCTGGCTGTGTGGCTCAGCTTGTGGTTGTAGTCTGTTTGAAGCTGCAGGTGGGACACTCTGAGGCGAGCCGGTTTGAACCAGTCCAGCTCGGACCATCTTGTGTTCTACCTGCGTATGTACCTGCATCCTGCTTCATACCTGTGAGCTGCTTAGGCCAGAAGTGTACGCCCCTTCGGGCTCCACAGTGGGATGACTGCATTTTACACGTCAGAAACATGGGAGAAAGTCACTATAATACAAGATCTAACTGAGTAGGACACAATTGTAGAACATTGTACATTCAGCAGACTCTATATACAGTTTTGAAAAACATAACTTTAACATTCTTAGCTCTAAACTGTTTGTCTCCTAAGAGATTTTTTTATGATTAGACTATAATGTATTGGGAAAGCAAGAGCTCCAGTACATTTTTCTAAATAATATAAAAGCAATACCGTTTGCAACTTTAAAAATTGTTATATTTTAAGTGAAGTTTCAAAAATGTTGCTTTTGTCCCAAAATGTATTTGTTCACTAATTTTCAGCCTGCCTTTCCAGGTCCGTATCACAGGGTGGGTGAAGCCTGTTTCAGGAGATACAGAGTGCAGGTCGGGGTACACCCTGGGCACTAACCCAACACCCCACAGTCACATGCGCACAGGGGCAAATAGAATTCACCTGAAAACACCTCTGAGACAACTCTCTGCATGTAAACAGACATATAAGCAAAGAGAGCATACCAAGCACACGCACCCAGAAAACATAAATACATAAGTCCATATAATTATGTAAAACTAACACACATTTGCAGCACATTTAAACCAGCTGCCAACCACTAGGCTTAAATGTTATTTCACTGTTAACTTCTAGCTGTTATTTTTACAGATATTTTTTGTATTGCACCGATCTTCTTCCGAATTCTGGACTGTTCCACAGGCTCTGGGTCTCATCAGCATAAAGTGACGAATGAAGAAGGATCGTGCAGTGTACATCTCAAGAAATGCGCAATGTTTGAAAGAAACGGTATTCAAAAGACAACACAGAATGAAAAGGAACATACCACAAACTTAGGAAAAATAAGTTGTGGCCAAAATGAATATTCAGTGGCTACGCTGTTAATAATGGAAATAATTAGAGGCACATTTGCATTTCTTTATTTGTCTCCTATGAGTACTATATAATGAGATACATTATTCATTATGCAGTTCCTAGGGAGATTCCTTTTGATAGTTAACACGCCTTTATATTGTTTTAAAACACATTTCAGCACTAATAAATTGAGCTAATTAATAAGCTATTTTTATTTTTAAAAACTAGAACCATAAAATATTGTATTTTCAAATATTTTCTCCCCTCTGATAATAAACACACTAATATAAATGGATATACAAATAACAGGTACCATTGAATTATGTAAATATTCTGACATTTCATGGCAAATACAAAGAAAATTTGCCCTTCTCAAGTCTTTTCAATGAAAGGTCAACACTGGCCTCAGATAAACATTTCATGGAACATCCTTTTTCATTAACAACCCAGAAAAATGACACCTCCATTTCACCGCAAGCATTTATCGCAATAACGTGCAAGAGAAGTGCATGTTGGAGGTACAAATGAGACACTAGCCAGGAGGTCTTTGAGAACAACAGCTGTAATGTCATCAAGATGGGGAGTGACACAGCTGAGTTCAGCTACTGTGCTCCTCACCAGGAAACATGGACAAAGGTCTACGTAGTCCTGTGTGTCTGCTAGGCATCGCCTATATGTGTGAGACCTCCCTCATGATCAGCCCAAATGCCCCTGTGTGTCTGCTAGGCATTGCCTATATGTGTGAGACCTCCCTCATGATCAGCCCAAATGCCCCTGTGTGTCTGCTAGGCATCACCTATATGTGTGAGACCTCCCTCATGATCAGCCCAAATGCCCCTGTGTGTCTGCTAGGCATCACCTATATGTGTGAGACCTCCCTCATGATCAGCCCAAATGCCCCTGTGTGTCTGCTAGGCATTGCCTATATGTGTGAGCGCTCCCCCAGGTTGCCTAAAGGTGTCAGGCCTGAAAAGCCTTCATCCCTCATTGTAGCTTTGACAGCAGCTGAGCTGAGGTCAAAGATCACTGATTGCTTTGCATGTGCAGCCACATGCGATCAGTGCAGACAGACTTTTCCACACCACTGTGATGTCAGCCAAAAGCATGTGAACATGTGCCATACTGTGACACTGTCATGTCACAATGTGACTCTTGGAAAAACAAAAATGGACACACTTTCAAGTTGTTAAATATAACATAATTACTATAATCTACCACAGGAAAATGGGAATAGTAACAGATTTTGGAAATCTTCAGATATAAAGATTCGTAAGGTTTTTTGTACACAAGACTGATATATGTAGAACTGTGCTTGAATTCAGCAAGAATGATACCAACCTTTCTGTGAGTTCAAGGGATGAAAGTGAGACACAAATGAAAAATTAAAGATATAGCAATCTTAAATTTGCATGCCCCGTTCTTTGACTATATACTCTGTGTGTGTGTGTGTGTGTGTGTGTGTGTGTGTGTGTATTTTTTTTTCTATTGGAAAATGTATTTTTTTTTTAGATTTAGCATCATTATATATGTATTAATGCATTAATAATTGATGGCAAGTTCAAGGTTGGGTTACAGCAAAGATTTTTCAAAAATATAAATTAATGAATTGCAAATCACGGCGACAAGGGGCACAAGCGGTGAAGCATTCTGTTGTAAAGCAAGCATGTTTTGTTTTAATTGTTAACAAAAATAAATAAATAAATCCACATCCCACTGAATCGACACACTTCCCCCTTTATTTTGGCAAAGGATGAAACTGAACTCCCTGCCCAGCGACCAATCGGCAGACGACACGCCCAGAAGCCGATCTTCACGCCGCCCTTCCGTTAAACAGCTCTGACTCGTGCTCCACAGTCCTGCATTAGGACTGTAATTTGTCATTTTTGATTAGTGGGTGTATCAAAATTCTGATTTAATCCTGGAACAAACATTGCTCTTGGTGACATGCTGTGAATTCTAATTAATATCATGCTGGATTACCGCACACCCTAATTGTCCTGTGGAAAAAAAAAATCCATAAAAACAGCATTAAAATTATAGGAAAATAATGATGCAGTTTATGCAGAAAAGCACAAAAATTCTGGCTGAAGAATTCTGACTGAATCGTTCTTTATTTTGCATGGTAAATTCACTACACAGTCTACATTTTTACCAGAAGTTGATCAGACACCTGTGTGATACAGCACATCCTCAGGTACAGCAGCACACCACTTTCATATGTACAAAAGGAAACAGCTTCTGTTTGCTTTTTCTGTGCGGACCCCTGCTATTAATATCATTCCAGAGCAGAGTGAAAACTGTGGTTTTCATCTAAACCAGGTAAAAAAAAAAAACACTGTGTGTTTCACCTACCAAGTACACTGCAGGCTCCCACTACAGCACAATGCCAGTGTAACACCAGGTCCTGTCAGTTAAATGGAGGCACTGCTCTCTGTGTAAACTCACGCCAGGCTCCACGAGTGTGCTTTACAATGAAAAAATAAACTTAAAGGCCAAATAGCTACCTGTTCAGCTCTCAAGCAGGGGACCTTTCTCACGTACACCGCAGCGTTGCTTTTGTAAGCAAAATGCATAAACTGTTAAATGGTGGCAAAAGTTCACTGCAGGCCAGAAACTTCCGCTGGGTGGCCAATGGTTACGTGCCTGAAAACATGGTTAGAAAGGCAGACACCTTAGTGTAAAAAGTACAATTTCACTATTACCACCAGTGGTGGCTGTCAGCCTTTCTACAAGTGAATGAAACAAGAGGACCTCACTCATAAGTGAGCTTTTATTTCTCTACCCCTTTGAACCTCAGGAGAGTACAAAGCACCCAGTTCTGATTTATAAAACCGTTTGTTTGCCAGAGCAGGATACGTTATGTGAGCCATGTGGATATGCTACCAAATTTCAGCACAGCCGCGAAACCCGTCCAACCTAATCACTTGTCAAGAGTGGCAAGGTGGGAGAGTCTGGGACTCGGGTAACTATCGCTTCATTGGTGTGTTTCCTTTGGTTGCTGGCCAAACACCGGGCCCAGCTCCCTGTAGCTTTGTTTGTCCACAGTAAATGCACATGCCTGTAACTGACTACTAACAAGGTCCACCTCACCATTGGCAACCCCACTCTGTTGTTCCAAACGTCACAGTGACCACAGGTGATTTGACGTGAACTTTTGTGCATGCTTTTAATTAAGTTTTGTGAATAAATTAATGACAGAAAAATAAACACAACTGGAAAGCTGTGGTGTAACACAGTTGGTGTTAATTTTCATGAATTAAGAGAAAAAAAATATTTCTGAGGACAACAAGTGTCTCAGTCTTCTAGGCTGCGAGGAGGACAGAAATTCATTTAGCAGAAATTTTTCCGTTGGACTATATCTGCAGATTATGGCTTGTTCACTCTGATTTTAGCTTGGTGCTGTAAGGAACACCATCAGGATTTCATCTCCCTATGGCCTGGAGTGACCATCAGGCTGGGGTGTGGAAGTCTCCTAGTTAAAATCCCAGCCCAGTCGCCAGGTGTGTCCTTGAGCAAGACACTCAGTGCTGTCATGTGGCTGCCCACTGCTCCCCCAGGGGGATGGGTTAAACGCAGAGAACCAGTGTCACTGTAACATCTGTAAAATGTTATAAGTTGTTTTGGATAGAAGCATGTGCTAAATAAATAAAAGTAAATCTCAGGTATGCTCATCCCTGAGTAACTGAATGAGGTGAGATATAATGTAAAATAAGGCAGGGGGTCCTGCTGAGGGTAAGGTTGTCTCTGGGTTAACCTTTCACATGGCCCTCCCAGAAAATGAAATCAGTCACAAAAAACATTCATCTATTAAAGTCAATAGTGATTTAAGTGAATGAGTGATATTTTGACTTTTATTTATGTAGCAGCTGAGAGAAGCGCACTAAGCTGTCCCGTTAAAGGCCAAACCATAGACAGTGGATGTTTACAACCTTACTCAAAGATGGCAGTTAAAAAACAACCCCCCCCCCCCCGCCCCTGTGTTGTGGAGCAGTAAGATTGTTATAAAAAAGAAGCACTTTGTGTCACCACCACCTATTATGAACCAATAATATAAGCCTTTGCAGGCACACACACACACACACACACACTCTGCACAGACACACACAAACAGAAGATCACACAGAGAGCATAAATCCACAGAGAAATGAAATGAGACTGTACATTTGTGCTGGTCTCTGAATCTCTCCATCCTGACTTTCAATTTAAAGTATTAGAGATTTTAGGAGAGCCTGGAATTTAGGTCATTGTATAACAATGCAATTTTATCTGCATTGTACTGTGAAATACACATAAAACGGGATGATATCCAGGGGAAATTTTAGCATTATACATCACAATCACGTAACGTGCTGAAAAGAATTTTACATTGTGTTGCTGACTTGAATTAGCAGCTAAATTAAAGAGTGCCATAGTGGCATATAGCACCAAGCAGTTGCTTTTGTGGACCATTTATTTTAATTTCAGAAAAATTAACATAAAACTCATTTTCTATACTAAAATCCTTCTTTCTTGTAAATATAAATAAATGTCTGATGCTTTTCCTGGGTTGTTTTCCAATTTACATAAATTAAGTTGGAAGCACATTTAGATGGGCTGTAATGACAGGCTGGGGGTGGGGGGGTTGTCATGGAGTTAGGATGGAGCAGGCCTTCTTGGAGCAACAACATTGTTTGATAGAACATCACCAAAGAGACCAGTAATCACACTGATACAGAATTAAACACTTTCAGTGGATCTCTCAGCGGCGTGCAGAAGGACTGCACACTTAGCTGTAGTAACTGGTGGTTGATGTCTAAAAGAATTATGCCATTCTGTAAAAACGACGTACTGTCAAAACATGTCAATTTACACTATTACGCATTTAGGCAAATTTAGAATGTGTCAATAGTAAAAAATAACAGAAATTACACACATAAATACATGATGCATGCATGAATGCAAGTATTTGATTAAAAATATTATCTCTCACTCTCTACAGTTATGTGTGTAACCACAGGCGCATGCACACACACTCACACACACACACACACACACACACACACACACACAGACACATATGTATATACTGTGTGTGTGTGTGTGTGTGTGTGTGTGTGTGTGTGTGTGTGTGTGTATATGAAAAGTCTATGC
>JABJVR010000029.1:8643190-8673189 GCA_025773905.1 Chitala chitala
GTGTGGCCTTCAGATTAGCACAACAACAGTGTGTAGAGAGCTTCATGGAATGGGTTTCCATGGCCGAGCAGCTGCATACAAGCCTTATATCACCAAGTGCAATGCAAAGCATCGGATGCAGTGGTGTAAAGCACGCCACCACTAGACTCTAGAGCAGTGGAGATGTGTTCTCTGGAGTGACGAATCATGCTTCTCTGTCTGGCAATTCAATGGATGTGTCTGAGTTTGGTAGTTGCCAGGAGAACAGTACTTGCCTGATGGTATTGTACCAAGTGTAAAGTTTGGTAGAGGGGGGATTATGGTGTGGGGTTGTTTTTCAGGGGTTGGGCTTGGCCCTTTAGTTCCAGTGAAGAGAACTCTTAAAGTGTCAGCATACTATGACATTTTGGACAATTTCATGCTCCCAACTTTGTGGGAACAGTTTGGGGATGGCCCCTTCCTGTTCCAACATGGCTGTGCAGCAGTACACAAAGCAAGGTCCATAGACATGGATGAGTGAGTTTGGGGTGGAACAACTTGACTGGCCTGCACAGAATCCTGACCTCAACCTGATAAAACACCTTTGGGATGAATTAGAGTGAAGACTGCAAGCCAGGCCACCTTGTCCAACATCAGTGCCTGACCTCACAAATGCGCTTCTGGAAGAATGGTTAAACATTCCCATAGACACACTCTTAAACCTTGTGGACAGCTTTCCAGAAGAGTTGAAGCTGTTATAGCTGCAAAGGGTGGGCCAACTCAATATTAAACCCTACGGATTAAGACTGGGATGCCATTAAATCTCATGTGTGTGTAAAGGCAGGCGTCCCAATACTTTTGGCAATATACTGTGGGTCCAATACCAATCTTGAAATAATCTAAAAATTACAGTTGCTATATTTTTGGAGAGTCATGCACGATTGCCGTCTGAGTACTTCCTCCCTATGAAATTGATATAACAATCAATTTTCAAATAGTAATTGTCCACTCTAATTTAAAAACATGCAAAATTTCTTTATTGCTAAACTCACATAAATCAATTGCAACTTTCAAATGTGCTTCAGTTTTAAAAGTAAAGAGAACAAACAATTAAGATGATGAATTAGCTAAAGCAAACATCTATGGAGAAAAACTTGTATGCCCAAAACTGTGATCTCACTTTAATGAGAATAATAATCACTTCATATTGACAGTCACTTTCATAAATTGGCAATGCTTCAGTGAAAATACAAGAAAGCACAGTGTAAGGTAGGCAATGGTTCAATGGGTAGAATATCTGTCTGTGATGCGGCTTCCTCTTGGTTCAATTTCTGCCCCACCTGTGTTCTGAAGCAAGACACTTGATGATAACACCCTGGGCACTGAATGATAAGTGCTCTCTCAGGGCACAGGTTAAATGTAGATTACCAATTCTGTTGTAATATTTATGTGGTGCAACCTCTAAATGTAGTCCATAACACTAAGATTCTTCTAGGTGACTGAATCTTTTTGTCAGCCTGGTTCATGTATTCAAGCTACTTCCAATGTCATGTATTAAATGCCATATCATTGCCTTATGTACCTGACAAACCTGCAAGTCATATTTAGATGAACTGGAAAAACACAGAATACAGTTTCAGGTATGTTTCCCTTCATTTACAAATGACTACATGTTTTAATAAGTGCAGAAAATTCAATAAATTAAACAAAATTGCCCAATTTTTCTCAGTTTTTCCTCACATATTCATTTCATTGTGACTTTTAAATAGCATGTCTTTCAATTAGTATTTATTTTTGTATTTAATGCCCAAATTTAACTGAAAACTATGTAAAATACACATGATAAAAACTTATTTACTTACAATATAATTGTACACTGTAAAAAAATCTTGTTGTTTTTAATGGAAAAAAAGTGGCAGCTGTGGTTGCCAGAAAAACTGTTTAAAAAAAAAAAAAAAAAAAAACAGTAAAAATGTAAACAACTTTACAGAATAACCTATATATTTTACAATTTTAAACTGTTGTAATTTACAAAAAAACTACAAAAACTGCCAGTAAATCAAACAGCCCTTTTCTGCTGAATTTGCATGACCATGCTGCATTTAAACTTATTGTTTACATGCAGTTGTCGCTTATTGTATTTTGAATTCCATTCATTTTCACTGAAAATGCCATACAACTAATTGTTGAACTGAATTTTTCTGCAAATTTTACTGAGAAGTTGTTTATGATGTAATGTCTTTTGCTGTATTAATGACAAGTACAATCAAAGAAATACCTACATACCGCAATTGATTTTTCTGTAAAATGTATTCTTGACAATGTAAAGGCATAAAATGCTGTTCCGACTTCTATCTAATATCAATTTCAAACAAACTGTAAAAATGTCAAAGTATTTTTCATTGCCTGTTAGAATTATTGCTCATTAAAAAACAAACTTTCTATACATTACAGGTAGACTGAGCATTTCTATCTCAGTTTCATTTAAACCGCACTACCATTTTATAGATGTTTGACAAAAGCAACCTAAAGTATACAAATTAAATACTGAAAATTGAAAAGCTAGATATCTTACTGGTAATGAAATAAAAAACCTAATAATAACTTGCCATTAGACAGTTTTATTACCCTTAAAGCAGAGAACAAAAACATCTGGCTTTTCTCAACATACAAATTCAAAACGTAACAAAAAAGAGAAGTAAAACTAACAATTTAATAAAACTTTTACTTGCTTTTTAAGTTTGAAGAACTGAGCAGTTAGTCCCTATTTAGACATGACACCACTCATGATCCAAAAATTCTTTAGCCAAGATAAAGACTCTAGGGGTCAGATGAAGACAGGACATGTTTTCTCCACTTTAGTACCCTTATCTGGGTTGATGGAGGAAAAAACACCTTGGGAAATAGAAGAAAAACAGATTAATAAAAAATTGCTTCATTAACAACAAAAATGTCACATCAATCATTTTTCTTTCAAGCTATTATTTTAAAGCCATTTATAGTAAAAAGTTAAAATGACAAGTCCCCAAACTCTATATCTCTGCACTTGTTTCAGCACATAGCATATTCACTTTATGGAACTGAAACTATTTTGGATAAAGCTAATCACAAAAGACACACCTCTGCAGAAATCCCAGGGTTGATGCCAGCTGTGATGGGTGATGGATACTGAAGAAATAATAGCTCCCAAACATCATGCACAGGGCAGAAATGGAGGGAATGTTGTTGTGTACAATGTTTAGATCTATACTCAACAAGAACTGTTTTATGGAGTGGTAGGATTGTCAAAAAATACATAATTATAACAAAAGTAAAACAAGATTTTTGTTCCTAAAACACAAGATTTTTGTTCTATTTCCACAAAATTATTTGGACATGTTTTTAAATTTCAATTAAATTGCATACCAGAAATTAGTATATTTGGGGGTTTAGGTGAAGAAAAGTAAGCTTATGTAAGGACTTTTAAGGCCAATTTGACTAACACTGAGCTTACAGTACCACTGTGAAACATGAATTTCTCTTCAACTAGACAGAAATGAGAGAAAGAAACTGAATGAAGAGAAATAAAAGAAAATTAAAGAACAAGAAAAAAATTATATAAAACTTACCACACACAAAAGTGGGAATCAAGTGAACTTGGTCCATCTGTACCTCCCCTGCTAGGCATGTGTCCTCCACATAACAAAACACTGCGTCTTCCCTCTCGTCAAATTGGAAAAGCAGACTTGTTGAAATTCTCTGGCAATTCAGTGCTTTCAGTTAATGTTCCAGCATTTGAGTTCTGGGGGGAATCTCCACATGAAATGACAGCAGAAGACTGAGAAGTTGTTTCCCTGTACATGTCACTTGTGCTATCCACCGAACAAGCTTTATGTTTCTTGGATATGTGAGCAGTAAATGACGATTTCACAGTAAATGTATTTTTACAACCAGTTACTGGACATGCCACAGGTCGTCCCTCCACTATACGCTCTAAATGGGATATAAGTTCTTGTTCTTCTACCGTGTGAATCTGGCGCGTACACAGTGAAATTGCACATTTTAAATTTTAAACAACGGCTCTAGCAGTAACAGAAGGTGCAGGCGTATTGTGAACCCGATAAAAATGAGCTTTAAAATCTGCATAAGTGCAAAATGTTCGTTTGCAGTCGGTGCCAACACATCTGAAAAAAACACTGGGGTTCGTTCTTGTGTACTTTACAATGCAGCATACAGCCCCTAAAAAACGGCACTTAACAATTTTTATCAAACTACAAAACCGCCTGTTTTTCTAAATTTTACTTTCCTCAGATAACTCTGCAAATACCACCACTTAACCCCGTAAACAGTCGGCGTTATTACTGACTGCCAAATAACCCACGGTCACACACATAACTTAGTAGACAAGCGGTCATGTATTTCAACATTGAAGTAAGTGAAACATTATCTTACAATAGCTACAGATCGTGATTCTCCAAGCGGTTGCAGACCGGACGCGCATGTACGACAAACCGTCAATCAGCCGTGAGCTTCGCCAAGATAGCTACTCCCGCCAAAATTAAATAGTCCAATGAGAGAACAGAAACAAACTCTACCGCTCAGATCGGACGCGCATGTACGACAAACCGTCACTCAGCCGTGAGCTTCGCCAAGATGGCTGTTCCCGCCAAAATTAAATAGTCCAATGAGAGAACAGAAACAAACTCTACTGCTCAATGAGATGAAAATACAGAGTAATTAACAGCTACGTAACAGATGAGCAGCTAACTGCCATTTTAGAAGGCAAAGAGAACATTTTTGTAATATATATGTAAAATATATATATATATATATATATTGTAGCGACCACCACGCGTGGCGGTATGTTGGCTGTATGGACGGTGACGGCTCAGTGGGCTAATCCTTTGTCTTTGGTGCGGGCGACCCGAGCTCGAGCCTCGATCGCG
Organism: Chitala chitala; assembly: GCA_025773905.1. Taxonomy (NCBI): domain Eukaryota; kingdom Metazoa; phylum Chordata; class Actinopteri; order Osteoglossiformes; family Notopteridae; genus Chitala; species Chitala chitala. Next base: position 8,648,074 of record JABJVR010000029.1, read on the forward strand.
TCCTCGGTCTGTCACTATATATATAAGAAATTCATAATGATTATTTTTCTTTCAGTTACAGTATGTTGTCACATGCAGGCAAAAGTTTTGTCAGAATATTTTGGCAAACTCTTTTCTCAGTGTCCTAATATTTATGGACCTGACTGTAAATCTGTCATTCATCTGTTCACAGTATTAATAACATGATGTTCATTGCAATCACCTACACATACCTATGCCAATCACGTTTTATTTCGTGCTTGAAAATCCATTTACTATATATGAACCCATTAGTACTTATCAGGGAGGTTATAAAATAGTTTGTATATAATGCATTTTTTCCACGATTTTATTGTATTTGTACATTTTTTCTCTCAAATGTAGAACATGAATTTATAAAATGTATATTATTTAATACAGTTTATATCTGTATAAAAATTGCCTGACAAAAACATTATTTTAACACTCACTTTGTAATTTGAACTGTATTGTATCACGTTTTGTGTTATTGATTTTGTGTATAAACTACAGCAATCGGTAAATTCTACAAAGAAATTAATGTTTTAATATATATTTACTGTAATGTGAACAGTTATGTTTGGTCTAGTATTTTACTAAATATTACTGTAAATTAAACATAGCTTCATTGTTTTTCTGTTTACAGTTTTTGGATGTCATGATTTCACAGCACTTTACAGGTAATTTCACGGACAGTTTTTACAGTGTAGTTTTTCACCTGGTCATATTATAAACACTCATCTTTCACTGCTGAACAATAAGTTGTGAAATTGTTAATGCTACCTTCTGAAGGGGACGGCAGTGTATTTTGGCAAAGGAAACTTCCAGTTATGACTCTGGCATCTTTTCTACGTTATCGGTGCTTGTACAGTCGACAGGGAATATGTACATTAAAGTGCCCAAATGCTAAAAGCAAATCTTTCATCTCAGCTGCTTTACTGTGCTACCCTTTAACACCAGTCCATCAATGCAAAGACTGAGTGAAAAGCGTCACAAAACCACATACAAGAGGGATCCAGGATACGCATTTTTCAATACAGTTTATGTGAAACCTACGTTTTGCAATAGGCACAATTCCGGTTTTATGGTCATCAAGTGCAATACCTCATACTGTACTCATATATGACTGCATTAATTCAAAATAATGTTAAAACAATTATAGTTTAATAACATTTTAATAATTTTAATGGCTTTGAACCGAGTTATATCTAAAATAATTGTTTTTGGTAAAAAAAAAAAAATATATATATATATATATATATATATATATATATATATATGCTATATGCATAGAGACAATTCAAAGACCTTCAAGTTATACGTCCTGCAAAAATGCAGTTAGTCGCTTTCAAACGACATACTGTAAAGCTCTCCTGAATGACCACCGAACGTGCTCCAAGAGATTCCACCAAATTTTTAAACATGCGGAGGCCCTTATTAAAAACTGAGCAAAGCATCGCTGCGCCGCAGTCATTCAGAGGACGAGAGGGGAAGCAGTTTGCTGCGGATCGCGGTTTGAACGTCTTAGTCCATCTTGTCTCATTAGTAGGGGCTGATTGGGCATGAAGGTGCTCCGGTGCCGTCTGCTGACAAAGTGGGTGCCTTTGGCGCTCATCTGTTCATAATTCTCTTCATCCCATCATCTGTGCGGTCCGAGAGTTTTCGCTACAGACACAATATAGCCTCGTCAATCCCATCTGCTATCCTCTGACTCAAGCTCTAACCTTGGATGGTACAAACGAGGTAATGAATAGCTCTAGAGAGCAGGTACTACGAAGTAGCTCGTTGGCGTTTGCGTCTCTGGGTTGTATTTTTCAGAGGAAAACGGGGCGATGGAGCAGAGTTAAGACAGACACGATGTTTTAGGCAGCAAGAACGTCGCACACCGTCACTCTTGATACAAAAAAAAAAAAACTGTTTGAAACAGTTCACACTGACAGCGCATCACGTTTCTTGCTCTAATCATTTCAAGTCCTATGATCGAGATTTCAATGGCACCGTTTCATATCTCAACTCTCCCACCTCAGCGCCAAAATGCAACTGGCCATATGTCACAGATTCTTTTCCTGGTTCTATCTGCTCACATGAACCCGGGTGCGGATTTCTCATGTGTTCCAAGTTTCTACAACTTTGGACAGTTTATTCCCTCTGCAGTTCATCACATTATGCCTTTTGCTTGAGGGTATTATGATAGGGCCTATCCACTCATTTGTGCCAATTCATCTTCCAGTCATTCATTCATTTAATTCGTTCATTTAATCATTTAGCAGACACCTTTGTCCAATGCCACTTAAAGTGAATAAGAGTACACGTGCATGTTACAAATTAGGTCAAACAGTATCAGAAAATGTAACTGACAGTAAGTGCTGTGCTATAAGTGCACACGACTAAGTCAAGCAATTCTCACACAAGTCATACAAGTAAAGGGAAATGTACAGTCTTGTATAAAGAATTTCCGATTTCCAATTTAATATTTTTTAAACAACATTTCGAATCACGGATGACGACGTTTCGTTAGTTCGAATGCATGAAACACGGCGTATTTGATTATATCCAGTTCTTAAGTGTTTACATTTGCTTTTAGAGTTTTGAATTATGACTGCGTATGCGTCTTACAAAAACTCCTCACATTCGTTTAGCATTAAGGCATTACCAAGTTGGGACAACAAGTACTATACAGTTATATGAACTTAGAGAGAGCAGTTCAGAGGTGAACTAGACTTAAAATAATAAGTTGAAGTAATTAGTATATTCACAATTTGATTTTACTTGACAGTTTAAGGCAGCAAATTAACTTAAGTTTTAAAGTTGAACTAGGTGGATATTTTTACAGTACAGATAACGTCTAAATATTATGAACTGTCTGTCGATTTAAGTGCAAAATCGCAGCCCTGGCTGGCTCGCTGTTAGTCACGTTTTTTCAAGCAATGAAAGTCGTAACTTTTCCTGTAAAGTTAGTTTCGCATTCAAAATTGCTTCCAAACAGTGCTTTCCTTCTTCGTGCATTAATTTAATATGTTTTAAAACTGGGACCGATGTCTTCCTAATTACCCAACTTTTGAATCCAGTAAGTGTGTGGTTTTTGTAAGTGTGCCCCATTCCGAAAATAAATAAAATAAGAAAAACGCCAGGTAAAATGTGGTAAAATGTGTGCTGTTTCACATTTCTTCCAGAAGGTGGCGATAATTATACGCGTCCTTTAGAAAAGGTTTTGCGGGATTTAGATGTTAGTCACAATTTAACCAAAAAATAAGGGGAACTACATACTAAGAACAAAATATGAATTTATTTAAATTAACGTCAGGAATAATAACAGCAGCAATTACAATAGCAGTAAAATTCATGCGTACAAAATACTAAAATGTAAGTAAATATGTACAGAAATGCAATTTAAAAAATTACTAGTAATAATATATATATATATATATATATATATATATATACTTCTTATTCTATATAAAATATATATATATATATATACTTTTTCATTACTCGGTGTACTGTACAGTGAATGTATACAGTATACAGTACAATGCGACTATAGCGTTCTTGCAAACGTACACACCACATCTGGCCAATAGATGGCAATGCACGCTTATGTCATTATGTCAAAGAAATTCGCTTCCTAACACCTTGCAAAAGTAAACTTTCTCGGATTTACTATTATATAATTAAAAATTCCACTTTAATGAACGAAATAGCTGGTAAAGCATCAAGTCGCACACTGATACACTGATTTTTGCTGTTAAACTAACGAACAGACTTTCAAACTAATAGGATTTTTAATAAATTGCAAGGTGGACGGTCAAAAAAATGACACTTTAATTGCTGTTCTTAGCTTGTCGAATGCACAAAATACATAAACATTGAACGCTATACGTGACCTGTTCCATATAATGATTTTACCTGAATTTCATAATATAAGATGTGAGTAAACCTGTAAACTCATTTTGTCGTAATTTTTTGTGTGTGTTTTACTTGGAGTTGTTTCGACAGTCCAGATTCGTTAACATATAGGTCTTGGGAGGATAATTTTTGTATTAAATACAATATGGTGCTCGTTATCAAGCTGTGTGCCTTTAACCATCTGATGTGTTAATTGTAGAAGATTGTTTTAATTGTTGTTTTAATTGTTTATACGGTCGAAATTTAACACTTAAATTTGTCCGGTTAAATCAAATAAGTTCAAACATTCATTATACAGCGGCGGAAACGAAATTATTGTTTAAAATAATCTCTTCTTAATCATTGCACAGACCTAGTATGTTACGTTTAAGTGTTAAATCGCAGATTAAAAAAATATTTTATATCAATAGACAATAAATATATAATTATTTTCAAAATGAGTCATCTAATTTCTTGTGTTTCCCCAGTTTCCAGAAAAACAACTCCGTCTGCTCCCGCAGCAAATGTCCATTTATGGTTCCAAAAATTAGAGCACTTTGCAGTCAGGGTGCCTGCTAAAAGACGGAGTTTGGTCATAAGAAAGAGACAACTGCTACGATCGTACCTTTCAAAATAGAGTCTGCAGGAACCCTCATTTGTGAATCTATTATTGAAAGTAATTGAGTATTTCTTTCCCCTCGGAGTGATCGGCGGAAAATAACCATATGGTAAAATGAGAATTAGAGTAAAACGTAATGAAAGGAGTTCGGCACCTGGGGCCATGCGCTAGCCGCACAATTAAAAGGTTTTTAATGAAATCAGGGGAATAAATGCATTCACCGGGTCTTTCACTGTCGTGATACGATTTAAATTTGCTTGAGGTATAGTGGCTATTCATTCTGCAGATAACAAAGGAGCAGGCCCCTTCTAAATGTCACGCTTTCAATAGGTAAACGTGTAATTACAAAAGACCAGTAAATAGCAGGTTATTACATTCAGAATCAAAACATAATACTTCCTAATACTAAAGCCTTATTGTTGAGGCAATTCTTAAATGTCTTTGGAGCTCGCTGTCTGATTTTATATAAAATATTGTTAATTCTTTTGTTTACTGTTTTGAAACTAAAGACGTACTTTGATGTAGGAGCCTAAGTATGACTTTATTACATTCAATGTAAAATGGAAAAACTGATCATAATGTAAGGCATTGTTTTGATGGTCGTTTTTATGTTACTTGCTGAGAGATAAAAGTTTATCATATGTCAGGTTAAAGCCAGTAGCTAAGTTCCTAACAGGACACAGTACCTTGCAAACATATGTATTAAGTTCTCTGTACAGATGGTAGCTCGAATAATAGACCTCGGCGCCTTTTATAAAGCTGTAAGCAGCTTCTGAGATCAGAACAGAGAGCGCGTACTATCCAGACGGTGGGGGTAGATAGCGCCCGGAATTGTTTGTTACCGAATTAATCCTATTAATTAAAACGTTAACCTGATTGGGTAGAGAGCTCCGTCCCAATGGGCGAATCTTCATAATAATAACCTGCTTTGAGATAATGATGTAAAAGACTCCCCCGTCAGCAGCTGATGCTGTTGCAGATCGCTGTCGAAATCTCGTGAAGGTGAATCGAAGCAAGATAAACGCCTCGTGCATGGCACTTCAAAGGAAGCTGCCGTCGCCACACCTCACTTGACAAGTAGAACAGGCATCAAGATCAACTTAGAACACGCAAACTTACGCTCTCAGCGAAACGGCGTAAGGCAAGCCAACTTAAAAGGACTATGGACAGAAGAATGAGCTTGAACGGACCAGGAGACATTTACCACAAAACTCTCAGCGCTGTCTCTAACAAAAAAATGGACACCTTCAGGTCAGCCGCCAGTATCGATTTGCCTTCTAGGGACCGCCAGTCGCCGACCAACTGTTTCGATCAAAATGAGCCAGACCCAGTGCAGCCTGGGGGACTGGTCGCAGGTCGAGGAGGAGCCCTTGGCCTCCCCACCGGATCTATGTGTGTGAAGTATGGAGAAAGTGGCAACAGGACTTCAGCGGCGGAGAGCAGCGGCGGTGAACAGAGTCCAGATGATGACAGCGACGGCAGGTGCGAAATGGTTCTCATGGCAGACGGGAGGACAGCTGCGTCCGTGGGCAAATCTGACGGAGGTAAGAAAAACAAAGAGCAAAAAATACTACGTCTGAACATCAACGCCCGGGAGAGAAGGAGGATGCACGATTTGAATGATGCGCTCGATGAACTGCGAGCGGTGATCCCTTACGCTCACAGCCCCTCTGTTCGGAAACTCTCCAAAATCGCTACCTTGCTACTCGCCAAAAACTACATCCTCATGCAGGCGCAAGCTCTGGACGAAATGAGAAGGCTAGTTGTTTATCTCAACCAAGGTCAGGCAATCTCAGCAGCATCTCTGCCGGCGACGACAGCGCTGACTCCGGGCTTGGGTGCCTACGAGCAACCGACCGGGTATCCCTTCCCTACCGGAGTTGCAGCCTCCTCCTGTCCCGACAAATGTGCCATTTTTAACAACGTCACCTCCAGTCTCTGTAAACAGTGCACTGACAAGCCTTAAACAAACGGAAATGGCAAAATAGACATGTTTAGAAAAGAATGCGAACATAAACTTTGTTTATATAAATGAAGATTCAGAATAGAGACTGAAGTCACCATTGCAACACACGCAACTTGTAAGGACTTCAATGGGAGAAATGCGCTCGAAGCAAACTTTTTTTTTTTTTGTACCATTCACGAAATTCATTCAAAAGTGAGATCATATAAAATACATTTGGTTCTAATAATATTGTGTATATCAATTATCATTTAAGTACTGGCGAGGATGAAACTTAAAACTAAGCAAAATTTTATGCCTGGATGCAAGTGTTTAAAGATTGTCTGACTCGTATATCATTTGCGGTGATACGGATCCTAACGTGTTGCATTGACCTGACAACATGCAGCTTATTTCGTAACTCTAACCCACTTGGATATTTGCTAATGTTACACAAACCTGCTGCTTGACTATATTTCTTTAATTGTCTGGATTAGGATAAGGAATATAGTGGTTTTTTTTTTTTACATTTTATTTATGGAACTTGTAAAGGCAAAGGCTAACCTGTCTAGTAATCGAGTTTTGTATGGTTAAGGACATAACGATGAATACCGCGTTTACTGGAAGGCTGTGTCGTTCAAGATCGTTTACAGACGTACTTAACAACTCGTGCTGCATATTTTGAAGAACAATTATCCAATGAAATTTGTTTTACATGGCCTGGGCGTAATATTGTTTCTGGTCGTTATTTACTGTCTATGAATTAGTTGTTGCATAAGTCAGTACAAGCCATTTTTTTTGACTGCATGGGACATTTGATTGTTTGCTGCGTAGACACGGTTGCTGTATAAAACGCAATGCTTCACAGGCAGCCTGACTGGAAGGTTAAATTGGATGGGTTAAGCTTATTGTCAGGTCAAGATGTGGAGTACTGTAGATACATTCATCAGCATTTGACTGCGGAGGGCCTTGTGTATGTATTGATATGTTGGAAAGCTTTATTAAAATGTTTTGAACAAAACCAATACTTTCGTCTTTTGGTTCGTTGTTTATTAATCGAGAGATGTTTGGAGGCGTTGTCACCTTTACAAATTTCAGGCCTATTTGTTCAGTACACCTTCTGTTTTATCTGAACAATGTGCCAATTTTGCTTTAGTTCTCAAAACTTTCAGTTGCCAAGATGAGTGTTGGTAAAGGACAAGTGTTTTATATAAGTGTACACCGAATGTGGAAGATTAATACTTAGTTGCTGTGTTACAACACTATAAAATAGGGCGTTTGGAGATCTCTGTAACTTCGGTGTATGATAGCTGATAATAAACGGGACAGAAGAATCATGGTTAATTTTCTACTCCATCAGAATCTGTAACTTTCATTGTAACGTAGATGTAAAGTCTCACGGAGCCTTGGGAGGAGAAGACAGACGTTATGGGCTTCAGATCCCTTAGGCTAAGAAAAAATGTCTCTTAACATTACGTGACAAAGCATGGGTGCCCCTAATTATGATTATTAAAACAATTTCCATGACGGTGTCTAATAATATGTTAATTTGAAAACAACTGTGTATGAAAACTGTCGACTATAATACCTACATTCGTTTAATGAAACACATCGTTAAGGCAATTAAACCTCCTGGATGTGATTAAGGAACATAATTACGACACTGTTCATTGCCATAATTGGATGTCTTTAATCACGGGGCACGGTGATCAGCAACGCTGCCATTAGTTTGTTTTGTTCTGACTCTGCTGTCCATCAAGATGATTAGAAATTAACCACGACCATGGGGCATCTTTTTAAAATGGCGGCGGTATGAAATGTACCCGAGGGTCACTTAACCCAGTTAAACAACGTAAACATTCTTGCAATCTAGCCACAGTACTGTTGTAGTGATTTATGGAAATTATATTATAAAGACATTTATTTTTTACACACAACCCCACACAAGCGACATAGCTAACTGAGTTAATACAAAACGCTTTCTTATCAGTATGTGCTAATTATAACTTCTCTGTCTGAATTTAATTTTAGAACTCTGGAATAAGACATCTACGTATAACTGCGCCGTGTGTCACCTTTTGTGGCAATACATTAACGTTTGAACATGAAGTTGAAACGAGTCTCCGGCGCTATGCAAAGCAAATTCAAAAACTATGCATAGGTTTTTGTTCGGTGCAACAGAGAATGCCCATTTGATAATTTTTGCAATTGGTAAACAAATAGAATAATCTGTGGATTCACATTCCAAATGGTTGTGTAGTTTAATATAACTACCACAATTCGGCTAATGTTTTTATTGTGTGTTGTAAACGTATTCTGAGAACATTCGAAGTTATATCTTTTACCGTTTAGGGAAATAACAGCAATCAGTTGAAGGTTGTACTATTAAGTTCGTCTCCGTGTTTTGTACAATAAATGTTTTTGATTTAAATTCATATTTTAACGTGTAATTATTGACGACTTTCTGAAATAATAGAACTATATGGAAGTATTGGAAAAGTTAAAAAATGGTCTGACATAAAAGTTGCATGGATATGCATTATTAACGTCGACAGTTTTAGATGTTTTGGCCACATAAGTTAATTTGTTGCATTGTTCGTCTAATCAGATAAATGAGATTTTCACTAGTCATTTTCAAAGTATTATTGAACATAAAATCTCGACATTTCAGAGGCCGCACGTGAGAGTATCAATTTCACAAATTTCATGTGTTTGTTTTCTGCCTGGAATAACACAGCGTTTTTTTACATAATTGCAACAGATCTTGGAAAGCTGTTTTAATTCAATTGATTATTCGAGCAATAAATTTGCGCAAAATTGATGTCATATTGCATGTTGCTAAACTTACATTTTTGAGGCCTGAAATTTGACAGAAATTGTGAATGTAATGTGTATTTATTTCACTGATTGTATTTAGAACCAATGCTCATTTTAGGATACCTATCGCTTTGAATCTATTAATCTAGATTCATTTTTGCCATACTTGAAACACTGCTTATAGAGTAAGGTCTGAAAGTTCAATGTGAAGCGAAGTCGTTCAGTTTTCACTATTTCTGCGACAGTAGTTTACACATTAACTCAGTTAGCTTTATTATAAGCTCGAAGAGGAAGCTAAAAAATAACCTAGCAGGAAATCGAATGACTAAATTTATTCTGACACTGCATCTATAATCATAAGAATGCAATCGCCATAGCGTTATTTATGTTTTAATGTATTTATTTGAATCGGTAAATGAGACATTCAGGCATTAATATCTGAGGAAAAAATTAAAACGTAGTAGGATACCAAACCTCAGTAAAGTCTTCTTTATAAGTGGATTGTACTATGCGCGTTTAGCATTTGGGTATGAACTTCTAGAAGAATCAAATTGAACGTAAAACAAAAATCAAAATTTTACGTCAGTGATATTTATTCCTCTCATGTATTAGATGTATATTCGGTTGAGAATATATGTATAGCGCATATTTATACTTATCATCAAAATTATAATAGTAATCTCTCTGAGAGAAGTTCAGCACTAAGGACAGCGCAACTTTTCCTTCTGTGTTTCTTGTTCGTCAGATTATCGTTTGTGTTAGCTGTTTAGACAACGTACCAAAGTTTAAATTTTTTATTAACCCACGGTAAATTAAAAAATATCACATCTATAAGAAGACTGGGCTCAATTTCTCGTATAGTTTTGTCAAAGGTGCGAACCAGCCGCTCTATTTACACCTGACGTGTTATACTGTTAGTACACATTTTAATAACGGCAAAGACCACGTCTTTCGATGCGCAGCTAATGCCTTTTATATTTAGTCTGGTATGATGCATACATGTTTCATATTCACTCGACTCAAGGTAACTCATTGGTGAAGTGTGTTGCTTGCCTTATGTTATAATCGGCGTATACGTGATAAACATCGTTCGTTACAATCACTGCCAAAATGATTCATTATTTAATTATTCAACCCAAAATAATTTTAAAAATTTAAGTCTCAACAACGATAATGGGATAATTCTGAAATCTAGTTATGAGGTATTCCCGCTGTAGATATTTGAAGTATTAACCAATGTGCTCTTTATGCACGTTTGATTTCGTTGACCTTTGGCAGCAATGTGTAACATGGCGCTGCTGAGATCTAGTGGTCAGACAGTTACAGAGCTAGCAGGCTTGGGATAAGCAAAACATACATTCACTTTAAAGTTTTGAGCCTATTGTTTATTTTTGGAAAGCTGCTTAGTGGAAAAAAATTAAAATGTGTTATCAATACCTGTACATTAAGCATGTTTCTTAAATGATTGTTATGAAATGGAAAGTAATTCATTTTGAGCAACTAGTCTATGAAAAAAAAATTATTCTGTGATTTAAAAAATAGAAACAATGAAGTAAATGTATAGATAAGCCCAAAGGCATAAATAAAAACTGAAAAAAATACTTCCATAAATTGGGGGTGAATGCATAGATATCCAATATAAAAATATCTTAGTGCTGTTTTACTAACAATGATTCAAGTACTTTGATGTGGTAGAGGTGAATACTGAAGCAGTTAACACAGGTGCTTTGACAGCACGTCACAATGTCTACCGTGATATTTGCAGTTTTCAGTGAAGGGCAGTTTTATGCTTCATCATTGAGTTTAAAAAAGGCCCACTGATTCCATCTTCCATTTTACCATCAAGCCCTTCAGAGTACAGATAAATTCAGAAGTTCAGTGGGCTTCCTCAGCAAAGTATATGACAAGATGTTAGAGTGCTGCAGTTTCCATGATATAGTGTGGATAGACCTTTGATTAAGGAACAATATTTTTAGAATTTGTCCTCAACCACTAAAATTGTGTGTGTGTGTGTGTGTGTGTGTGTGTGTGTGTGTGTGTGTGTGTGAGTGCATGTGTACGTGTGTGCAAAACAGTACAGCAGCTTATATGGCGTAGCGTGCTATTCGCAGGTGCAGTTTTAAGTATAATATTAAAACGTTAAAATAAACATTTTCAAACAATAACGAGCAATTTCACTTTTTAGGTTGCAATGTGTAAATTGTTACACGTAAATAAACAGGAAATTGGTTAATTCACTTAAGAAACCTATTACTAGTTGGTTCTAATTAAAAGCAGAGCAGGTAATTGAAACTCATTTAAATTCAAGTACGCGTAAAAACACACACACACACACACACACACACACACACACCCGAGCTCGTGCTCGAAGCAGGTGCAGATTGTCCCAGATTAGAGAGAGTTAAGAGAAACCAGCTGGCAGTGAAGAGGAAGGAGTGGTGGCAGCACTGCTCTGTAACACAGCATCACTCCCCTTCAGGCACACAGAACCACCATGCAGCCTCAAGTCATCAGATGGCCAGTGGGAGTATGTCAAGGAAATGTGACAGCACTCTGTGCAATTTATGTAACATAGGTTTTTGGCTGTTCTTTTGTAATAGCTAGCTGGCCTGTTAATTATTTATTTATTTATTTATTTATTTATCTATCTATCTATCGACTAACAAACTAAATAATTAGTAATAACCAAAAGTGATTCTTTTTGGACATGTTCTGTCTTTCACAGCGAAAATTAATTTTGCTTTAACTCCTTTTCCGTAACTGTATACATTAATGAATTGATTTTGTTTGTGCCAACAGAGGGGATGCTGAGTAGACATGCAAATGTGAAATGAGCGACTGGTTAGCTAACACTGTTTAACAAAAGTAGACAAAAGACTTTGGTAGAAAATAAATGGGGAGTCCTTTTTACACCTTTTTTTTGCTTATATGTTTCCTTAAATTTATTCTCATTATCATCCCATCTGCTTGTATATTATTTTACACAATCACCCCAATGATAAATAAGTTCCAAGTATCTACCAAAATCAACCTGATTTGAAGACTGATTAAAGGAAACATACCAATATAAATTATATTCAAAAGGAGCACATAACATCACATTTTAGATTGAGAAAGTATAGGTATTGTACTTTACTATATTTCTATATCAAAAATGACTTTTTATGTACATAAATGTACAAGGTCCTTTTTTATATGCTTTCCCCTTGTAGACCAGGTTCGCGTTTCAGGTCCTTTTTTGTTATACTCGGCCTTCAAAGTCTGAATTACTGTTGAAACTAGAGCAGTATTACCCTGTCCCCTCTAATCCAAGGCACACAAACTATTTAAATCACTATAGATGAATCATAGTGCAAGAGGAAAACAATCATTTCCTCAGAATGATATTAGTATGTAAATATTGTCAGCAATTAATGTCTGAAGACCTCCACAACGAAGATGTGATTCACAGGAATACATTCTCCCAGTATGATTGCTTTGGTATTATTACACATGGGAATCATTTTCACATTTGTCAATCACTTACATTCCCTAAGAAAAGTTTTAAGGAATGCAAATTATACATAAGTATGTGCAGTTGCAGTGGTGTCGTTAGATCCGATCATTCAGGGCTTCAGCCCCGAATATTTTAAGCCCTGCTCTGAATATTTTCACCTTGAAAAAGGAGGGGTTTATAGCAAAGCAACAGACAAGCCCCAAGCAAACTTGACTCAGCCCCTGATCTTTTCAATAGCTAGAGACTCCCTCGAGTATGTGAAAACTGCATCCCCAGCCATTATCATACGAGCATATGATTGCTGATTGTTTCTTCAGATTACAATATATGCTGTTTATAGAATACCAAAATTGTTAATTAATAACTAAAGCAAATTTTTTTTGTAGACCATAATCTTGCATGTCAGTTCATACATTTATGCCTAGTTACAGTGACTTTGTTTAACAAGAGAAACTAGATTCAGAAGAGATGGGCTAACAACCCACTTCCTGTGCCTCCTGACCATTTCAGAACAAGACACAGAAGCTGATGTTCATGCTGTTTGTTTTGCGAAGACAACAAGCAGCTCTTCTCCCTTATGGCGGAGTGGAAGAGTGATTTTTTTTCTTTGACTTTTTGTTTTTTTTTTCTGTCCAGCTGGCTGGAGTTCACACAGCCAGAGAGCTGACCCTGAGGGCAGAAGGGTCTCTGTGAGAAGCGCTACCCTCAGGCTCATCTGAAAACAGTGCTCAACGACACTGAGGGCTGGGGATACACAACAAGATGGCAAATGACAGGAAGGGCTCAGTGCAGGCACTTTTCTTACTAGCTAGCTAAACAGACAGGTATGCATGGGTCATTAGTCACTAATTACACACTGGCATAGGTTAATTCTACAAAACCACTTGTCAGGTAAGGTTTTTTTTTTAGTACTTTATTAATCCCAGAGGGAAATTACTTCTCTGCGTTTGACCTGTCCTCTGAGGGGAGCAGTGGACAACCAGCCATACGTGGTGCCCGGGGAGCTAGGGCTGAATGTCTTGCTCAAGGACACACCTGATTGTGCTGGGATTATAAGCGGGAGTCCTCCATATCTCTGCCTGATGGTCTACCCATTGAGCCATCAGGCCACTAAAGCTGATAAGTTTATCTTAAGTATTAAAGATAATGCATGAGTAGATTGTTGACATTACTTGTATTTCTGTATATTGCATGCATTTTTTCCTCATATCTGTACCTAACTGTTACTAAATTGTAAAGAAGAAAGGAGAAAACAGAGGAGTACTGAAGCATTGGTCAAGAATGCAGTGACCAGATTTTAGAGTTGTATAGGGTGTGTGTGCGCACGCTGTGTGAGTTTGCTTTTTTCTACCTTGGTGAGCACATCAAAAGAATAACTAAAAGTTGTCTTCTTGGCAAATTTGATGGGATGTCTCATGAAAGAGTTCTCTTTGAAATCACATTCTTCCATTTTATTAAGCAAGAAAAGACTATGACGTGTGACAAAACCTTCCAGACCTTCTCTTATTTTGTGTTATTGCTTTTGAAGCCTTCACAGTTTTTCAAAAAAAAAAAAAAAAAACTGCAATCAGTGTATGGAAATGTTTGTGTCTGATTGTGTGTGCATCTGTTGGTATGTGAATGTATGTCTTTATGTCTGATTGTGCGTGCATGTGTGTTTGTCTGAATCTGTGTTTTGTGTTTAACTGCGTCTAAGTTTGATTATGTGTGTGCATTAATATGTCTGTGTGTGAATGTTTATATCTGTTTGTGTGTGTATGTATTTATTTGTGTGTGTGTGTTTTCCTGATTGTGGGTACGATTATTTGTGTCTGATTGTGTTTGTGTGTGCATGCATGTGTGCCTGCTTTCATATTACTTGCCTGATTTGATGCATGGAATACACAGAATTCCTAAAACCACTTTAGCAGACCATATAAAAAGACATAATAAATTAAAATCCACATCTTTAGTCATTAAAGAAACACATGTCTTTAACACTGAAAACTGCATGAGAAAAAATAAAAGATAAAAGATCAGTTTCGTAACCTTTAACATATCCAATTTTCCATATCAAGACACACCGGGTGTGCCATTAAACTGCTGATTTGATAAGTGACAATAATGACCATAAAGAAAACCCAAAACACTTATAAAAGCAGTATTATATGCTGCCCTTTCCAATACATTAACTAAGAAGAAAGTAACCCAGTCAAGTTATGTTTTTTATTCCTTCTCATAAAATGGGGAAAAAATACTGTGCTTTGCATGTGCTGCACAGTTAGCAAGGTGTGATTCAGCAATACCACTAACTCATTAACGAAAACCAGATGAAAGCTTTGGTCTTCAGATCAGGTGCAACGAAGGCTGACTCTTTTGGCAATTTGTTAGATTTAGATTGTTTTGTTAAGTCTGCTGTCAGGAGTTTAGGTGTACCATCGACATGGATAAGAAGATTAATACCGTAGTTAGCAGATTAATACTGTAGTTAGACAAAGTTTCTTCCAACTGGAACAACTGGCCAGGATTAAACCATTCTTAAATAAAATGGATGTTGAAAAAGTCATTCATGCGTTTATCGCACGCAAGTTCGACTACTGTGTACATCAGTGTGGACCGAGATGCTTTTGCCAGTTACAGCTGGTTCAGAATGCTGCAGCACGTTTTATAACCAAGCCTCGAAAGCAGCATTATATAACTCTGATTCTGCAGTCACTTTGCAGGCTTCCGGTGTAATTCTGTGTTAAGTTTAAAAGTCTGCTAATCACCTATGCGCTTCACAACTTGCCACCCCCATATATTGCTGCACTTTTAAAACCATACATCTCTTTCTGGATGCTACGGTCTAGTGAACGACTGTTATTAGCTGTTCCAAAGGTGAGGATAAAGAGTAGAGGGGACATGCCTTCTCCACTGCAGTACCTAAGCTCTGGAGCACATTGTCCCTGTACATCAGACTGGCTCCGTCTCTCATTGTTTAAGACTCATCTGAACACTTTCTTGTTTTTGTTGGCATTTGACAAAGTACAAGTTGTCATTTCCATAAACTAAGCTCCCAATGAATGTGGATTCCAATTTATATTACTCTTTAATAAATTAATGAATTAATTTATCTGTTTATTTATGTATTATGACTTTATTTAAATTAATTTTTTTACTTACTAGTATTAGTTTTAAGATGGAATTATATTACTGAATGTCACCTTATGTGTCTCGGGTTTTCTTTAACCCACGTATGTGTCTTTCCTTTAATTTATTTGGCTGTACAGCACATTGGACAACCCTGTTGTATTATACGTGCTACATAAATAAACTGACATTGACATTAACTGTACATTAGCACTAGGAAGAACACAGAGACAAGGAAATAGGAGGCATTAGAGAAAGGAACACAACGCAATTAGCAAAGATGTTGTTTAATGAACTACCACATTGGTTTGATTGGATTTTCAGCCATTCCCATGTGGTCCCCTGAACTGCTGTGACATGTTTCTTCCATTCCAACATCAGTGTGTGTCGTATGAAAATGCATACTGGTTCAGGTCCTCTCTGTGTAAGTAACAGCTGGACCAACTCTCAACACCTTAAGTAGGAAGACGCTCCTGCTCGTAATTGTTAAAATTATACTCCTCTCATAGAAGTTGACAGGATCCAGATGTTGGGTGAAGATCCCATATGGGCTGTGGATATGTAGGTGTGGTCTGTGCTGTGGTCAGAATGGGATGGGGGAGGTGATTACAACAGGCCTTTGGAAACACTTGCCTGTCATGGCCCAAGGGGTTGCTTATGTGAACTACTGCATGTCATGTTGTTATACTGGAGGTACACGTGCACGGTGGCAAAGTCATGAAGATTCACCTGAAGGTATACACAGCAGGTGGAGGACAACCACGAATTTGTGTTTTACGAGTCTTAGCTCACGTCTCAAGATGGGACCGTGGTATAGAAATAGAAATCCTTCATAAAAATGTACAGCTACATTAATGGGTCAGAGTCAGGTGTGTTTGATAACTGTATTTGCCAGGCAACTTCATTTAATGATTAGGCACGAGTATCCAGTTGACCAGATTTATAACAATCTGTGGTCATTAAGCACATTCTGCCAATAAAGTCACAACAGAGAGAAAAATACAGTCTTGTAGTTAAGAGCTAAAAGGCATGAATACTTTCAGTGCTGGTGAATTATACAAATGCATCAGTATGATGCTAAGAAGTCCAACCAAAGGTGTTTGATCCTTGCACTAACACAACAGAAATACATCAAACTATTTCTCAAAGTCTGAAGTAATAGTTTCAACATTGTGAGCGTTGTTCAAAGAAAATAGCATGCAATAAAAGTAAAATCAAATCTTTGCACATCATAACAATGAAGCCTTACTTTTTCTTGGGATCTTTAATTGCCTCTCTGAGTTCAGGCTTTTCCCAGCATAACCGATCTTATAAAATTGGTTATGGTCTGCTAAATGCTGCTGTCACATATCAGTACAACAATCTAAAATTATGTCGTTTTTCCACAAGACTTCCTAAGTTGTATTTGTGTTTTACGATTTTTTGTTACGGTTTTATGTACATGCTTTTATAATTTAGTTTGCATATACATGGTATTCAGGGTGCATCATCGGTAAACAGAAAACAGTAAAATATTATTCATACCTGCAGTATGTGACCCTCTAAGCAGAATCAACAAAAAGTTCAGTTTATTACATTTATTACATGATATATCAATGTTTAAATGCATATATAGACAAGCTTTCAACACTCAAGGAGTCTCCAGCATCACACAAAGACAATAAGGCTATGCTAGGACATAGAAGACCACAAACATGGAAACTGTGGCCATGGCAAACTGAAGGACTGCTCAGCTATCTTGGACTGATAAACAAGTCTTATGTAAGTATTTATGTGAACAGAACAAAGCAGCATCCTCATTTAGCACCTCTGTAAATGAGTTACAGACCTTTCTGTAACTAAACACCTGTGGTCAATTTTCAAATTGTCAAACCGCTGCTGACATCCTAAATGCACTAGCACCTTAGAGTGCAAGGTCATGGTAACCTTGAAAATCTAAATAATTATTTTCTTCAAGTCATATTGCAGGTGAGTTTGGCAGGTGAGAAAGTAGTATGATGATTAAGAACACAGAAAACTGGACTTTTGATTATTTACTTGTCATCGTTCTTACTGTAGCTGTAGTGTGTTTAAACCAAAATGCGTCAGAATGCCGTCGCATTTGGAAGCAGACATGTATAAGTGCAGCAATTTGCTTTATAGCCACACATTCAGAGTTAAGTACTGACTGCACACACAAGGGTTCGTTATCTTCATCCATGTTTGTGTTGAGGAAGGTTTCACAAAACGATTACTTCGAAACCGTCTCTCGGCTTCAAGTCTGCTGACTCCATGCTGAGGCTGAACCCTGATTGTGAATCTCTCTATCAGGAACCCAAAACAACGATCCAGATGGCTCCTTGCTAGGCAATCAACTCATGGTGCTTGTCAGACCATGTAACAACAGCAGAAGTACTCATCAGGATTATTGGAGTCTTGTTTTGTTACATTTTTTTTTCTTTAATAGGGGCTTTGCAGTGAGAAAAACATTAAGATGAAGATTAAGTCTTACTGTAAATTAGTGTGGGCTCAGTCATCTCAGTGTTGCTCATATTTTATACATTTCACTTTTCAGGTTATGTGCCTTTTTAGGCCTGTTTATGTTGATCACCAGTAATGGCTACCATATGTTGTTCAAATGAATATAAGCAAATTACTACAAATTAATGCACATTTGGATCAGTAATATTTTGGTTTAATTAATTACCGTATATTGCATCCTTGATAATTCAGTGAGTTTGCTGACTGCAGAACATCCATAAAAGCGCTCAGAGGAATGTTTCTCCAGTTTATTATACAGGTGCTGAAGCAGGAATATTGTTTTCTAATGTAGATTTGAATATTTCAGAAGTGTAATATTATTCAAATGTTGCTTAAAGCATATCCCTCTTCCCAAATTAATCAGGCTTAACTGCACTTTTAATCTCTAATCCCAATTTCCAGTGCCGTTGTTTTTGTGAGATAATCAGATGATCTTTTATTTTCCAGGGGATTACAATTCCCATCACACAAAGCGGTAATTTGCGGCATCGTTAAGCTCCAGATCGACTGTGAGCTCAGGGGGATGCTGTGACTCCGGGGGGGTGGGGTGGAGCCTTTTACCAGAGCAGGTGCGACCACAGTTAGCACAAATTTTCGAGACAGTTCTGGTGGGAGGTGCAGGGCTGGATCTTACAGTGATGGTCTCCAGGGTGACCCCCATTTGAGCTTGAAGCGCTCATCTCCTCCCAGCAGAGCAGAAGCACCTTGCTGCCAGTTCACCGCCTCTGGTAACACTTCCGCAAGTAGCAAACCTTCTGATAATCTTCAGCGAAACTATCTGATATACAAAATATTCAAAGCAACATATAAACAAGTGCCTAAGATTTTTGCATTTCAACTTAGATGTTTTGATTTTTTTTTTCACATTTTACTTTTCTCTTGCAGCAGGTTTAGTCAAAATGGCAAGACGTCTTTTTATAAAATCTGCCAAACTGGGCCAATGTGGAGACTTCTGTTCAGGCTGTGAATGTTTGTACATCTGTTTATTGTACTCTGCATTCCTGCCAAGCGCAGGGCAGAATTTCACACAGCGGCAAACAGGGAAGTGTTTCCATACTGTCGCCTTGCCCGAGGGAGGGAGGTGGAGGGTCAGTGAGGAGGAGACAGCGGGCGTAGCTGGACGTTTCAGCGCTGTCGACTGCCTTGCCGCCTCTCGCAGTTAATCAGGCAGTGACGCAGTCCGGGATGTTGGGGGGGGAGTCTGCCCTCATTAGCATGCAAGCAATGACCCTTTCCGAAGGCACATTAAAGCCCAGTCAGGGTAGATTCATTTCCGAGCTTTGATATTCATTAACTGTGGCTCCACAAAAAAAGAAAAAAAAATACAAGGAGATGACACAATTACCATTAGAACCTGACCACTGTTCGGCGCATGTGCCTGGTACCAGGTTGGCATGCATGTGTCACATGACCTAAAGGGAGGTAAAATATAAGAAGGTAAGCAGGACTGCAATTTATATGCATATGTGCAGGTGTATCTGTGTCCATCTGTGGAACTTTTTGTTGAGAGGGTACTTTACATATTTTCTAATTTTTATTATTATTAAAAGGAAAAAGGAAAAAATTATTAAAAGGAAGTTGTTCAGGACAAAGATACTAAATACATAATAATAATAATAATTAATATAATAATGTGATTATGTGGTTTATGCTGCATATGTGTTGCTTCCTGCCCAGTGGCAGAGCACAGACTCTGAGCAGCTCATCCACCCTGTCAGCACTGAGACCTTGCTTGACACTAGACTGTCTTCCACTCTACTCCTTTGTCTTCATCTGAGTTTGTACCGCCTTTGACCTGGTGCAGTTTTCCAGTGAGCTTTGCCCTTTGTAGGGAAAGGGAGAGGATAGGAGTGGTGGAGAGAGCCTCCAGCATGTCCGTGAACACCCACGTTCTCCACCGAGAGCTGCCTTCTCACACCTGCCCTGAGAGCACCAGATACGTACCGCTAAAGCGTTAGTGTAGAAAGGCAAGGAGCACATTCCGGAATCTTTGCAACTTTCTCTGTCTCATATTTGTCAGGTTAATTACTGTTTTTCTTCACCTTTTAGCCTCTGGTAATTGATAAATAACGGCTTATTAACTTACCTGTTAAGACACCAGTTTCTTTTTTTTTTCAAATCAGAACTAAAATGATGTAATCTGGAGCTATTCTTGAGAGTCCTGTAAGCCTTGCAAATCAAATGTAACATTTAGAAATGAAACTGTGTAGTGCAGACCTGACTGCTCAGCTGGACTGAACTGCATGGCCACACACTGTCATACAAGTCCTTTTAGCTTTTATTGATTTCTTTAGCATTCAGTTTAATTTCATGTGTATATTACAATATGTCTCACAATATGTTTTTCTGAAATCCATTTCAGTAAACATCTAAAAAAAACTTTTTCTAAAAAAAAGACTTAAAACTAAGCACTAATCTTCTTTCTGGTTTATTTATTAAATGAAGGTTTAAATTCTTTAATATCTAAAAAACATGATAGTGAAACATAAAAGATGAATAAAGGGAATGCAAGTGAGGAAATATACAGGAGTGGTGAAGGATGTTGTGTCCCAGAATTCCTTGTGAATTAGTTCAGATCTGGGGCCGAACTGCAAAATCTCCATCAAAAAAGCCAAACACTCTAAGGTGCTGTCAGGACCCGTTTGCTGGTCTTGCGGTCGATTCCAGTAACCAGATGGGAGTAAATAACAAATAAATCTACGTTACAACAAATGAAAATACTATGATGATGATAATGATCTTTCTGTAAATATTTTTATTAGTAAGAACTAATCACTGGGCCAGGCTATATCCAGTCAGCGGTCCGCCAGATGAGTAGCAGTGAGATGGACTTTAACTGTACATTTCCAGGAAAGTCCACAAGTAGCAAAGCGTTAAGGTATAGGAACATGCTGCATAAACGTTTTAAAGGTGATTACATACATAAAGCCACAACAGTGCAGCTTGCAGCAGCTCAACAGATGGCATTAACAACAGTGCTATACACTCTGAATGTTTTAGACATTAACATGGCAGTCTACTTAGCGTCAATAAAAAATGTAATAAGGACAGAGTGGAGTTTCTATACATTTCTCCCATTTCTAAATATTTTCTAGGAAAAATATATTTCAGATGGATATATATTATTATATAAAATCAAATTAATTAAATTAATTAAAATATATTTAATTATATAATTAAATATTAATAATCGTATTAGTTTAATTCGATTGTAATACAAAACAAATATCTCAGCAGTATTCTAAGTATTCAGATGGTATAAAATACAGTATTCAAAATCGTTTAATACTTGATACTTCTAGACGTTAAACCATAAGTATTGCTAACAACGATAATAATTTAAACATGATCCTTGAAAACGCCGCATTGTCATGATCAATAATAATAAAAAAAGTGATTTAAAAACTTAAGTCCTTTTCAACCAAAACACGTGTTGTTTCTCCTCGTTAAACCTAATTTCATATGTAAAAGTTGTAAAATATTTTTGTTTAGTAAATACACAATTTTTTATGATTATTTCTCTGGCAAGGATCGCCGTTTTAAACAAGAAAAATCCCTGACACAAATTGGGACTTAAAATATATTAAATGTAAACGGGAAGAAAAAAGGCGAACAAAACAATAACGTCTGACATAGGACGGGGGGAGGGTGAGCCGTGGTCATAATCTCCCTGATTAGATGCGTCTACCAGTTAGCGGTTAACACGCGTGACCGATCGAAGGATGGCACGTATAGCGCTCCTTCGCACGCCCCCGCGCGTCTCCGTTCAGCAGGCTGCCCGGCGTAGATAAATGATTCACTTCAACTCCGTGGTTCGCCGTGGCCACCCCTTTTGTATGGACAGAAAAGCAGAGAAAGGGTCTGGATTCACTCTTTAACTGCAGAATGTATTTTAATATGAAAATGTTAGCTAAACAAGAAAAAAATTAGCGCGAAGTAGAGATATAATGCCAGGGGTGCAGCCAACGTCCAGTGAAGACCAGTCTCACTGGCTGTAAGATGTGGAAGACGAAGTGAAGTGAAAAATACAATATAAAATGTAAACTGCATCCTGTCCAATAGAATATCAGGTAGTATTAATAGCTGTATTTGTTTGTGCAGATGACCTAAACAAGGTGCAGTGGCGATGTTAGCTAGTGCTACCCCAGCACAGAGACACAGCTCAATGTCCTTGGACTCCCTCCGGCCTTCACCTTGCACTCCCTGCACAGTGAATTTTATGGCTAATTTCCGGCAATTTATCCTGGCAGTTTCAGATGAAATTCCTGCGGGAATAATGTGCATAATTTGCATAAATCATTCTGATAGAATGCATATCAGCATGCAGCGCCTGTCTGGAGCTGCAACATTTACTTTGTAATCAAAACTGACTCTTCTCCACCCGCACGTCTGAGGGACGCGTCAGATGGGGGCTGATTTTTGTCTAATCACCGCAGTGGAATACAGCACACGCTCCCTCTGCGCGCACGCGCCCGCACGCACATGCAGACGGAACATTTGCAGCGAGGCCCTTATGTGTGAACAACCGCTAATCGCAAGGAAATGGGAACCCGAGCAAGCAGGCACAGGCCGCCCCTGTAGCGACTGTTGACAGGGATGGCCGACCTATTTATCTAACAGCATAAACAGACGCATTAGGAAGGAAACACCAAGCGTTCTCTCAGAGGAAATTAAATTTTGCTACAGAGCAGAGTAAAAACAAAACAGCTTATGGGTGTGCTCAAATGGGGAGGCTTTTCACTACGGTCGCGTTTGTCGAGAAAAATGAGGCTGCAGTCGGCTCGCGGCATCCGGCGGGCGTGATCCAATGTGACGTACCGCGGACCCGCGCAATATTCTTTTGGACTGCCTTCGTTACTATAATCAGGAGGAGTCAAATCGGCTTTGCTGGTGAGGTAGCGAAAAGGGAAGGAGAGGCTGGCCCACAGACCGCACATAGCCACGAGGCACCCAGCTCGATAAATTTCAATTGGCAGAAATTTTACAATATACAAAAAAGGGAAGAAAACAAGTAAAAGTAAAAAGACAGGAGCGCACACATAAAAGGAAATGACATGAAAAAACAAAAAAAGGGATCCTGCTACACCCATTAAATGCAGTGGGTGACACATTAAAGAGCTCCGCCCCCAAGTGTATGAGACAAAGGGAAGGCAGACAGGCAGGCAGGCAGGCAGGATGGGCCACTGCACTTCAGCACCACAAACGCAGGCTACCGCCGTGTTCACCATGTAGGACCGCGCACAGCGAAGAGCATGACAAAGCAGCATTTACTTCAAAGACAGACGTTAATACAAATACAGGGGTAGAATGTGGAACACCACTGGCTAAGTGACGCGTCTGATTTGGTGAAAAGAGCAGCACCTGAAATTTGCACTGCTTTAAATTACCCTGATAATAACAATTCGTTAAAAGCAAACACTCCTTTCAGTTCCACACACAATTAAGCCTTGTTTCCTTGTTGTCATGGTCATTGTACTCAATTATTGAATGAAATCTGAGATATTGGCAGCTGTCCACTCCAGAACACAGTACTCTAGAGACATTTTTTTATTCATTTGATACCAGCATACAGCAAGAAGCACAAGTAGACCAGCCAGAGCCGAAGGCTTCTGTTGAAAAACGTACAGTCAGTTGGAAAAGAGCGATGGGAGAACACATCGCGGTATCAGCATGGAGGAACACTACCCCCTTTCCTTTCTTACCTCTCGCCCACTCGCTTCTGAGACTCAGCAGGGAATCCTCAGTGCTGAGGGAAGAGCACACATACTTCCTGAGCGCATCAGCCAATGACATTTAGCGTCCTTCTGTCCAGAATCTCACTTTTTATGTTTCATGTAACTCCTAATGATAGAAACTTGAATTTTCTGATTGGGGGGAGGTAGAGGTGCAAGCCATTGTAAGGAGTGGTGGAGGTATAAAGATGTGAGAAGACACGGCTCACAGACACAACTAGGCATCACATTTTGCGTATGACAGAACATCAGTTGGAAATTGCTGGATTCCTAGTCACTGTACATATTAGTGATTTGGACTCTTAAGTAAACATTTGTGGCAATAGAGCCTGTGGAGGTATACAGTGTATGTTTTCAGAAGCTGCTTCACAAAGGGTAGAAGGTAGGATTGTTTCATGAGGTGGGGGGGGGGTGGCGGCTTGCTGTAATGAGTTCTGATGATACTCAGAGAGGTCCCAGGGTGACAAGCCTCCCCTCAGTCATTCCTAGTGCTTTTATCTCAAACTCCCGGGCAGTGTTCACATAGCTACATAACAAGGGGGTCGTATCTATTCAGCCCCTGGCTGTCAAAGCTGGTCACAGAGCCCCACAGTGCTAGCTAATTACACCTTTACAGCAGTAAGTTATTCACAGACCCACAGTGCTAGTTAATCACACCCTTACAGTGGTTGTTAGTCACAGACCCACAGTGCTAGTTAATCACACCCTTACAGTGGTTGTTAGTTACAGTTCCAATGCTAGTTGGTTACAACCCCTCAATGTTGACACACACACATACACTACAAGACATAGCAATTTATTACCACACAGCACTGATAAAATAATGTGCAATAATAATTTTATCATAAATTAATACGTTTATATTTTATTTTTTATAAAATAATTGACCAATGTTTTTTTCTCAAGACATTCATAAAACATACACTCACTGGCCACTTTATTAGGTACACCTTGCTAATACCAGGTTGGACCCCCTTTTGCCTTCAGAACTGCCTTAATT
>JABJVR010000029.1:8673289-8687486 GCA_025773905.1 Chitala chitala
TAAGACCATACTGCTGTCCACCGTTTGACACCACTGAGATCTGTGTGAAACACTGTAGAGGTCACCACTGTCATCCCCATTACACACTGGAGAGTACACCACTGTCATCCCCATTACACACTGGAGAGCACACCACTGTCCTCCTTGTGACACACTATAAAAGGACCCATCAGCCCCGATGCAGTGTGGTGGTCTGGCACTGAGCCTGACATCCCGCTGCTTCAACCCACAGTACTACCACAGAGCGGGCGCACTTCTACAGTATATCAGCAGCACAGTGAGCTGCGCATCTCATTTACCTTCTCTTGTATGGCAGAGCATACTACAACCAATCAGCTTTTCTAATGCTAGCTTTCAACATGTAGACACTTCTTTTGATTCCATGTTTTTGAGAACTGGTAAACTGTGCCATTACCCAGGTGGTGCCACGTACCCTTTTTTGGGAAGGGGGGGGGGGGCACACATAAAACTAAGGCCAAAAAAAAAATTTTGCAGACCAAAAGCCAACACTCTTTCAGTATATAATGACTAATCTGGTAGTCGTTAATATATAGTAAATAAATGTTATATCATTAGCTCTATACAATGTTATGAAACAGAATATGTCTGCCTTTATACATCAAACTGTACATGAATACACAATCTGCTACTGCAAACTCAGCAGCACTTCATCTTCTATACCACTTCATCCAGTTAAGGGTCACAGGAAGCCTGGATCCCATCCCAGAACACAGGGCAGGGGACCAACCCACAACAGGGCACACACACACTACAGGCAAGTTGGAGACACCAATCAACCTAACCCGCATGTCTTTGGACTGTGGGAGGAAACTAGAGAACCTGGAAAAACCCACAAAGTACAGAAAGAACATGCAAACTCCACGCACACAGACCCAAAGCAGGAATCAAACCCGAGGCCTGGAGGTGCGAGTGCTAACCACCACGCCACCGTGCTGCTTCAGCAGCAGTACTGTCATATGAAATTTCTTTGTAGCATTTTAGTTTCATTTTTAAAATTTTTGCTCTGTTTTGCTTAAGTTGAAACTAAATTTTTAATATTTGTAGTCTGAAACTTAACAAAAGTAGCTGCTTATCAGGCAGAGTATACACAAACAGGGACAGCATGATTGTTAAAGCTAATTTGTGACACCAACAAGAAGATGTTACAAAGAACATCGAAAGCAGAAGCTTACCATTTCAGAGGTAAAGCAGAGTAAAACAGACAAATCCACATAACTGTTACTTTCTGATCTCTCAGAAAGTTATCAAGCGGATTCTGAAGCATTAATTAAATTTTTAAGAATGTCACACAGTACTAAGTTGACCCAACGCCTGAACAGAGTGATTGTGAAAGCAATATGAAAGCCTATTTAAAAAACAACTTAACATGTACAAATAGAAAACAGAATTTTCTGTATTCCAGTGCACCATTTACTATGTTTTATAGGTATTAATTTTGCCCTGCTTTTAGACAGCATAAACAACTTGTCTATTTTTGCATCTGAATTATCGAACGCAAAGGATTTTAATTGCAATCAAAAATTACAGAACTCAAAAAATTTGAGGGGGCATGTGCCTCCTCAGCGTGAATGGGCACGGCGCCATCGGGTGTGATGTTCAACTTGTCAGGGACAGAAAAAAGGAGACAAAAGTAAAGGAGCGCCGATGCAAAGATCTGAAGACGAAGACGCAAACATCCCATCTTCTCAAGCAGGTGACTGTGTTTATTTCACAGCCAGATGAAGAGAAATAGGAAATGAAACTACTGGTGTTCACAGAATCCAGCATACAATAATAATATAAAATAAAACGCGAGTCCAGAATAGCATTAGCTTCTCTATCAGCCAGTGAACATGCCATTGCTTTCATGCCTGTCAGAGACTAAAAGACAAATAAATTGCTCTGATAGCGCAGGCTGTCTAATTATTTACAAGAGTATTCTGACACCCGCCACAACACGCAGCTTTCTTAAGCAATGAGAAGGTAACAGGCAGCCGGTTCTGCCAAACATTGCAACAGGAGTTTCCAGGGCATGTCACGTGGCAGTACCAGGTCCGGAACAAACGGGGCCACATGTCTTGCACATCGAACACGGACCCCCGAATGCTTCGAATCAATGCGCTGGGTAACGCAAGTGAGGGGGGAAGATTAATAGCATTTATTACACTGATTAGATTTGCAGTGCGCTAATTAAAAGATGTTAGGACACAGGCCCAGCCAAGGATCAGTGCATGCTAATGAGGACCAATAGGCTTTTGCGGTCTAATTTCCTGCTTAATGAGAATGGCTCCTACGTAAAGTTTCGTGGGTGAAAAGTGGGGGAGGTAAGACAAGAAATCACAAGCTGTATTATAATACTTCTCATTATCACTATTAAGAACCGTGTTTTACAAGCTCAGCAAAAAAGTGGAACAAAATTCAATTATCCTAAAGGGTTGTTGAGACATTAAAAAAAACACATTTTATCATTAGTCAATTAACAGAGATGTTATATGTCTCAAGGTCGCACACCCTCATCTTATATCACAATAACCCTTTTTAAAATTACTGGTGTAGTATTTTCTTGTTAAATACGTGGCCAACTTCATTAGAGCCTCCAATGAAATCGTGCATTTCAGTCTCAGCTCTTTTCCAATATATGTGGTATGAATGTGAACCCTTCTGAAAGGCCAAGGAGCTGTGATTCACATCATCCTGTACAAGGTCTGAGCTTCCTGCAATTAAGATGAAGATCCCAGTCAGCAACATCACAGGCTAAAAGCCATGCTTCATGGAGCGTGTGTGTGCGCCTAGGTGTGTGTGTGTGTGTGTGTGTGTGTGTGTGTGTGTGTGCATGTGTGTGTGAGAGAAAGAGAGATGGTATATTGATGAATATTGTCATCTGATTTTCTTTGAACACACATAAGGTGTGAGGTAGCTCCACATTAAGATGGTTGGACCAGACCGCTCTTTCACCAACAGTGTTCTTCAGCCATTCCTGGGGGATCCTGAGGAGCTCTCAACACAATCTAGAGATGTAGTCTCCTCAGTGCATCCTGGGCCTACACTGAGACCTCCACCCAGTAGCACATGCCTGGAAAAGCCCCAGTAGCACTTGTCCAGGGGCCATCCTAATTGCGTGTCCAAACCATTTCAGCTGGCTCCTCTCAGTCCAGAGGAGCAGTGGCTCTACTCTGAGACTATCCCAGATTACTGAGCTCCTCATATTGTCGTGGAGAGTAACCCCAGAAATCCTAGAAAGAAACCTCACTTCTGCCACTTGTGTTTGCAGTTTTATTCTTTCAGTCATTACCATAGGTGAGGATGGGTACATAGACTGACTGGTGAATTGAGAGCCTTTTTATACTTAGTTCTCTCTTCAACATGGCACACCAGTATAACGCCTGCAAGACTGCTGACATGGACCTGTTCCATCTGTGCCTCACAGTGCCTTTTTCCATCACTTGGGAACAAGACCATGAGATACACTATATTGCCAAAAGTATTAGGACGCCTGCCTTTACATGCACATAAACTTTAATGGCATCCCAGTCTTAGTCCATAGGGTTTAATATTGAGTTGGCCCACCCTTTGCAGCTATAACAGCTTCAACTCTTCTGGGAAGGCTGTCCACAAGGTTTACGAGTGTGTCTATGGGAATGTTTGACCATTCTTCCAGAAGTACATTTGTGAGGTCAAGCACTGATGGACAAGAAGGCCTGGCTTGCAGTCTCTGCTCTAATTCATCCCAAAGGTGTTCTGTCAGGTTGAGGTCAGGATTCTGTGCAGGCCAGTCAAGTTCCTCCACCCCAAACTCCCTCATCCATGTCTTTATAGACCTTGCTTTGTGCACTGGTGCACAGTCATGTTGGAACAGGAAGGGGCCATCCCCAAACTGTTCTCACAAAGTTGGGAGCAGGAAATTGTTCAAAATGTCTTGGTATGCTGACACCTTAAGAGTTCCCTTCACTGGAACTAAAGGGACAAGCCCAACCTCTGAAAAACAACCCCACACCATAATCCCCCCTCCACCAAATTTTACACCTGGCACAATGCAGTCAGGCAAGTACCGTTCTCCTGGCAACCACTAAACCCAGACATGTCCATTGGATTGCCAGACAGAGAAGCATGATTCGTCACTCTAGAGTACACGTCTCCACTGCTCTAGAGTCCAGTTGCAGCGTGCTTTACACCACTGTATCCAATGCTTTGCATTGCACTTGGTGATGTAATGCTTGAATGCAGCTGCTCAGCCATGGAAACCCATTCCATGAAGCTCTCTACGTGCTGTTGTTGTGCTAATCTGAAGGCCACATGAAGTCTGGAGGTCTGTAGCTATTGACTCTGTAGACAGTTGGTGACTTCTGCTCACTGTGTGCTTCAGCATGCACTGACCCCGCTCTGTCATTTTACGTGGCCTACCACTTCGTGGCTAAGTTGCTGTTGTTCACGGATGGACTTAATGCACAGGTGGCAACCTATCAGGGTACCATGCTTGAATTCACTGAGCTCCTGAGCGACCCAATCTTTCACAAATGTTTGTAGAAGCAGTCTGCATACCTAGGTGCTTGATTTTATACACCTGTGGCCATGGAGGTGATTGGAACACCTGAATCCAATTATTTGGAGGGGTGTCCCAATACTTTTGGCAATATAGTGTACTTGAACTCTCCCAATAGAGGTAATATTTTATCCCTGAGCTGAAGAGAGCAGTCCACCATGTTCTGGTGGAGAACCATGACCTCTGACTCCGAGGTGCTGATTTTCATCTCAGATGCTTTACACTTGGCAGCAAGCAGCAGGGATGTCACCTCCAGCTATCAAAACCGGACAACCTTCCATCCTCGGCCGCACTTTGCTCTTTAGCTCAAGGGGCTAATTGCTGTGCCTGGAAACTCTGTGCAGTCTGCGAGTACAAGCCCTTGTCACCCCCATTACATTGGTGCTGTCTGACTTGGCTAAATATGGGCTGCTACCACATAGTCATACTGAGGTTGCTGCAGGTATTTAGAGGGGGAGAATGTAGCGGAGTGTGAAAATGGTGTGAAAACTTGACTTAACGCCAAACATGAGATCAAAGATCACACTGCACTCACACAGGTACTGGAGAGCATGCAGTAGTGCTCCAGGCACCCTGTATTTTTACAACATTTCATTCTGTGCTGTTCTCTACTAACCTCACAGAATGGACAGTTAAAGCAGTATATATGCTTACTTCCAACTTCATTAACAGGTACATCCAGGTTTGTACATCTTGCTCTAGCCGGTTTCTTTCACACTATGTGTTATACCGAAAGTGCTCCCTTGACCAACAACACAGTAGGAGCAACAGTCCTATAGTTACATACAGGACCTCCCAAAGCACATGCCTAAGGACATGGTCAAATGCCTTCTCCAAAGCCACAATGTACATGTAGACTGGATTAGCCCAAATATATGTATACACAGTGTACATAAAAACAGCCTAAAGTCTGATACAGTAGTAATCGCTGTTTGTCAGGAGTTGTTAGTTCCCCAGCTCAGGAACTTTATAGTTGTCCAATGACCCTATATTAATATTATTTGGGGTTTTTCTATGCAGGGATGAGACCCTGTGTGTGTGTGTGTGTGTGTGTGTGTGTGTGTGTGTGTGTGTGTGTCGATGCGATCACATGTATATGTTTACTGAAGAAACAGACTATGAAGAAAGTAAATGAAGGTAAATTAAAGATGTCATTGGCTGTAATTTCCTGATAGGATGATGCCTATCAGCACATTTCTCTTCCTCACCAGCACGTCTTATTCATTTGCAGTAAGGTGTTCATCATCTTCATCAATCACTAATTTATCAAACAAGCTGTAGGGGCTGCAGCACAAGCTGGAGCCAACGTTCAGGGAGAGTGAGCTTCACAGGAACACACACCAAGATTAACTGTTTTATTAGGCTCCATATCACGGCATTCTCTGTATTTGTACTTACTAAATGAAGACATGTTCAAGATTAATATGTCAGTGATAGATACAACTTTAATGGTCAACAGCATACAGCATTTTCAATAAGTCTAATCACTGGCTGGTTTAATAAAATGAAGGCAAGGTAGGTGAACTGAACAGGGAGTTTTCAATAAGCAGGAAAGGTCATTTAACATAATACAATTCAATAGGCAAGAGTGAATGTAAAATATAGGCATCTAAGAAGTTTGTTGAAGATAACATGACTTGTTGAAGACAACATAATAAAGTGGACAAATAAACAGGACAGCATAAAGTGTCTATATGGAGACACATATAGTACATAAACAGCTTTTAGTGTTATCTTGTGACAAAGCTGTGAATTCAGATCTCTTGATGGGAATAGTTTCCATTTCTAAAATAGGATCACCTCAATTGTCAGCTGATTTAAACAAAATGTACATTGGGGAGTGAAGAGATGTTAGGCAAACAAGTTGTGTAGCGATGTACCGGTCAACCAGTTTAAATAAGGAAATGGTCATTTTTGCGCTTTGTTAACACTGAAAAATGTGATCATAATATTCAGAACTGAACAACTTGTTCAATTACAGGTGGAATTCGCATAGTCCATTGTTACTTTAATTTTTTCTATCATACAATGCTGGCTTTCCCAGTGGGGGTTGGGCAGCCCGTTAACCTTGAACCCCCAGAGGTTTTTTTTCTCCTCACTCTTCCACTCTTCTGTTGTTATTCAGCTTTAGCTCTGTCTTTACAATTGTGTGTATTTTTCCACATTCCCGTTACACACCATCGGGCAACTCTGTTCTGAAAGGCACTATATAAATATAAACTGAACTAAATCAAATTGAACCCGGAGCTTCTGAAGGCTGGTGCAAAGGCTCCTATCCCAGAGGACAAACTGCGGCGATGTCCCTGGAGGTAGCTCAGTACACAGCCAGGACAGCTCCAGTGAATACTGAGCTGCACAAATGAATAACGTATGATGTTTTGAGTTATGGGTTACGGAGTCATCTGCGCGGACCGGAGCATGATAGCTCATAATTGTTACAGCTGATTTTCTCAGACGCCACAGTATCAACACCAGAGCCTCCCGTGAGAGCAGATTGCTTGTTTTTTGTTACCCATCGAGTGGCTATCCATCTTCTTTGGCGAACGTGTATGCCTGCTCTCGGACCCCGGCGTGCGTCGGGTCAAGCTCACGGAGTCCTATAGCCAACACCGAGGCTTCTGAATATGGATGTGCAATGACAGAGGTATTTCATCTGCGAGGTCAGGACACGCTTGCATAGGTTATGAAGCGATTACCTCTGGCCGCTCTCATCTCCCACATCAGTTTTTTTTATAACTTACAACATTGCCACGATGACTAAACTGTAGCAAGAAAACCAATGCCATTTAAATCACCTATGACCCCCACCCCCCACTTCGACTTGTGGAATGAGAGTGGGACCTTCTACTCCCCATTTAACAAATTTATCACTCTCAAGGATGCACATAAAGCTTGACTTCTATTCATATAACGGTTGTACATGCTTACTTAGCAGCTACGTGCTGTTTTATTTACCGTGTGAATAAACACTTAAGGAGAAAAGGAGTAAATAATAATGTAAAAATATAATTTGCATTGCAGTCAATGTAGATACAGCTTATTGTTATACCTGTTATACAAAAATATTAACCACAGTCATTACTGCTTGAAGGAAAAATTCTATATACAAACAGTATATAACTTTACATTACACGTGCCACACTGTCCAGAACTTTTGTAAACTCAGCTGAAATAGAAGAAGATGAAATAGTATGTTCCTGCTAACTAACTAACCTTATCAGGTCATTTTGGCTGCAAAACAAGATGGGTAAATCCAAGCCTGATGTGCGTAAACCCGACTGACATAGCCAGTCATGTCTGCTTGAACACCATGTCTCTTTTAAAGTTGTCTTCTGTATAAAACTGTACACTTTGGGACAGAACCTGGAATTAAACAAATGCCTTTTTACATAACCCACATCTTGTTAAAAAGATTTATGTGACCATTTGGGAATGATGTGCAACGGGACCCCGTGGGAGTGACATTCAGCGAGGACAACTCTGCGGCACAATCACACAAGAGCAATTAGAGAACTATTTTCCAGGACAGGTCAGGAATTTACAGTGTTTCACATGGAGAGATGTGCATTCTGCAGCCGTTATTAGGGTGACATCTAGGTCCCTCACGACATCGCAGACTGACAGTCACAGGCTCGTCACCGAGGAGATGGAAATCAGCAAAATCAGGTGGCAGACACGGCCCCCACGCTGACAACTCAAGGCATCCCTCCACATTTTCCAACTGAATTGGCTTGAGGCTGAGTAATTACAATGTGAAGGCAGGGCAGGGCCTAGAAAAGACACGCCCAAGGAAGGCGGGACTTGGGAACAAGCAAAATACAGAGAGGAGCTGGGAATTCTGGGAATGTGTTAGGCACATGGCAGAGCATCTGATCACATACGTCTAAAAAGGTAGGTGTCGGATGGTTATGGGATTCTGTCGTTGACACCTTGTACTGTGTCTGATTGGATGTGACTGAGAAAATTAAACCAGTGATGCTTTTTTAATTTAGCTGCACCAAGCTACCTCATGTGGGATAAAATTGAACTAATTAAACCTTTTTGCTATGTCTAAATTCAGTAAATCAATGTCACATCAGATCTGGATATGCGTATTATTGTAATCGTATATGCAATTTAAGATTATCTTGTATATAATGTATAATATCTTGTAATTCTCAGACAGCTAATAACAGCCATTCTGAGGTTTATAATTTCAGGTTACAGAAGATGAATGGTTTAATGGCACGTATTGCGCAAGATTAAGTCACTGAAAATGCAGAGGACAGAAGTCTGCATAAGAGTTAACAAAAAACATTCAAGGAAAGTACGCACTATGCCCCAACCACACAGGTGGCTCACACTCTGTGCAGAACAGCCACGTTCCAAATAATCAATACATACCAATACATGCGATGATGTAGTTTGGTCCAATGATCTATTGCTGGCTCTATGCATAAGTCACATAAACAGCTGCTTAGGGCCCGCAACTAGCAAGGGGGCCCAACCACAAACATACAAAAGATATAACGCCACATTATTGAAACCTGTCAATCCATATCAGCACAAGACAATGACGCAGCCGAAGAAGTTGAAACAGAAAAGAAAATTTATGCAGAGAGATTAAACTGTTGCAATCCAGATAGATTATATACAGCATGCAAAGCAAACAGCACAATACTACAAAGTACACATTGTCTGTACATGCCACAGCACATGCATTTTGCCAGAAGCCATCTTGAGTATAAATGCTAATCAGGGCACTGCTAGACATTTTGAGCCTCATGAAAGACATCATGTGAGCTGTTATGATGTTTTATAATGTGTACTAATTTCTGTGGGCCCCTGTCAGTCATGGTCCCTTGGAATTGTCCTAGGTGTCCACCTGTCCCCTGATGCTGATGCCCCTTGCAGTTGACTCAGCTAGGATAAGGAGCAACATCTCCAGGGCTAAAATGTGTGTAGACTGTAGACTTCCCAGAATTTCTACCTTGGCCCCACATAGAGGACACAAAGCAGTAGCTACTAGAGGGGCGCTGAATCAAACACTAAGTAATCTGGGGAGCTCAGTTTCAGTTTTGTATAAGGTTTAAACCCTAGCATTAGCCTTTTCTGAGACAGTCCCAAGGAAGAGTGGTTACTCACCCAAAGCTGGCAAAGAGGTTATACTGGCTGAGAATCAAACTTGGGTTTCTTGCATTGCAAGGAAGAATTATACCGTCAAATCCACAAAACAACTAACACATCCTTAACAATCCTGTTTAATTTCAGCATTAAAAAATCCAAAGTTTGTAACAATATTAACATATTAATAGTTTTTCTCTACACGTTTTATTTTTAAGACTGTCTGGACTATGAACATCACACTAATCACATTGTCCTCTTTGCCACATAGAAGGGGCTCTGTCTACACGCAGCCAACTGTGGTGAAAACTGGCCTGTCACTTTGTTGTTTTTTTCCAGTACTCAGGCATTTAATTTCTCTCAGGAGTGGAATCCAAAGATTAATTCTAAATTTGAAACTGAATTAATGCAATTGTGATCAGTGTACAGCGCAGTATTAATTGAACGTTAACTCTTTTCCAAAGGCATGAAGACTGCACAGTTTCAGCCACACAGCTGAGGTGGGGTGCTGGCAGGGAGGGACGCAACTGTGATGTTGGTCTGCAGAGCAGACAGCGCAGGTAGTGATGTGACAGCCATCCAGAGAGCCTTTTGTCATCTACTACATTTAATTTCACTCACAGCGACCTGTCATCTGGTCAAAAGATGTATTCCTCAGCCGCTCTCCACAGGGAAGGGCAGCAGGGCACAGGTCCCAGGGAGACTTAATGCCAGCATCACCCCCCCACCCCGCTCTCCGTCACTACCAGTTATTCCAGCTAGTGTATTTGCCCAGGATCTGTGTGGGAACCAGCCCAGAGAGACCAGTTAAATACCATGTCAGGACCTTGTCTATGTTAGAAGGAAGGTAACATAAATGTGTTTAACTTTCAGCATGCAGAGGCAAAACTAAAAACGTCTCACCGCAGTGCTGGTTCTGTACTGACAATCGTTACGGACACAAGCACACATGAGGCATGTAAACACGCACACACACACACACACACACACACATAAATACATAAGTGTGGTTCCACGTCTGCGCCGACACATACAATTTCACACACTTGCAAACGTAACCCTTATATGACCCATGTAAACACTTGTCATTTCTTAACAACAGCGCTATTTAGAAACAGTGGCAAGTGAGAAAGATGACCGGCAATGTGTTCCCAAAGGCAGCCAGACCATCAGGTTAGAAGTAACATTGTTTTCTTGTGCCGTGCTGCTAAAATGTCACTCCCCAGGGAACTGCCGGCTTTATGTAAGTTTGCTTCTTTTCATAACAATTGTGAGGATCCCCCCTACAAGGGATTATTATTTGGAGCAGAACCATGGCATAGACTATTTACCTTCTTTATCCTTTCTTTGCTGTTCAGAGGGCATTTATAAAGCTCATAACAGCATTCCTTAAGACCAAGGTTTTTTTTCACTTTAAGCAAAACATATTTAAAATATATAGGTATAATTATTATGTGAGATTTTATTATATCATGAGATTAGAGAGAACAGTGGGACTGTTAATTAGGAGCATATATTAAGTGTTTTGTGCGTGTGTGTGTGTGTGTGTCTATGAAATATATAAATAAAATAACTATTTTACTATTTCTCTATATCTGATTGTTGTTACCATATTGTGACCTGTAAAGGTTCAATCCAAACAAGCTACTCTTACTGCCAATTATTTCATAAATGCTTCATTTGTTAATTGTGAAATGTTCAATTTAATTCTTAGGACTCATGATGACACACACCAAAAGATCACCATGAAAAAGCTTGTGTGTTTCTAGTTGCTGTGTTTTTTTTATTGTTTTTTCTCCCCATTTTTAACATAAGCATTAACATAAATATTTTGATAGGGGTCTAGAGAATATTTTTAACTGCTCTTGCCAAAATGGCACAGTGAATTGAAAAGGACTTGCCTGACTGCATTTTTGACCACTTCCCTGTGTCTCTGAGATATTTTCTCATGTGACCAGTCACATTAGGAGCAAAAGGGAAAAGTAATTTCTGTGTCTAGTTCCCTTATCTTGACCTGACTGACGTTTGCTGAAACTACGGCGTTCTCAGTAAAATTTAATTACATTTGCCTTTTTAATAGAATCCTAAGTTCCCTCGCCAGGAATTCACAATACAGCATGAAATTCTGCCTCCAGGTCCATCCTAGCACAACAAATGTGATTTCAAGTGCTATGTCAATAATTGCATCACTCTCCGGCTTCGGCCTGAATGCGACTGACATTGGCTGGCAGTTTATTTTGGCAAACGGCCACCTGCTGCAAGCGCCGAAGCCCCGAGCAAGCAGGACCAGAACCGGGAGCTTCATAAACGCTGAAGTGCTAACAAACTTAAACGGTACCAAAGAGGACGCAAAGCACAGAAGTGACAGTTAGGGTATAATAGTTAGCGAGAAAGGCGTACCACAGATACGTGTCGCAGTGCCAGTACTTACACTGCCGCTACCCACGTTTAAAGTTCGCTTGTGTTTCATTCCACACGGCCCGATCATCTCTGGTGTTACTCTTCAGCCTGGCTCGTCTATTCCGAGCTTGGTTTAGTTTGATTTACATTACTGGATCTTGAAAGCCTGACCTAACTGTAAACCAAGTTCTTATTCAACTTACTTGAGTTGTTATCATTACACTTGACTTGAGACTTACGTTTTCGTTAGCTATTTTTAGATTGTTGACGAAGCCCCTTAAACAGACTCTTATACTCTCCCTTCAGTAAAAAAGTATAATTGCGGAGTGACCTCAGGTCTTGTGTAATTAATTAATATTCACATGTGCAGTCACTTGATCCCTTGTTGATATTCCCTAATGTCAGCTATACAGAACTGAGAATGACGGTCCATGTATACTCGGTAATAAACTACAGCAGTGTTACCCCTGTAAAACTGGATTTTATTTGCATAGTATATCACTGGCAGATCGCTTTAATAAAATGTTAAACAAGCCAGTAAAGCAAGCCTAAAATCAACAAGCAGTGAATGGTGCAGGACAATATAAATATAGCATAGCGGTTCTATGCAAAAGTCCCCAAACCAGCCAAGTTCTTCTGAATCAGAGAGCATCATCTGAACGCAGTATCACAAAATTATTCAGCACGCTGCTGTTTGCTTTTGTTGATTACGTAATATGTCAATAATGTAAACACCATTGTCACATCACAGGTATATATAGCCTACGCATATTCATATACGAAATGTCTCAGTGGATAAACTGAAACTACAGCACTTTAGCGAATTTTAAAAAGAAAGACGGCTATTCCAGCCTCTGTGCCACGTCTCATATATGTTTCTGTTAAGAGATGCCCATTCTTTCGATTTAAAGCATACAGAAATGTGGATGCATTGAATCTATTGGCTCAACAATTAACATAAGTTACTTATAATGTGTACACAAGTGGCAAATGCAAACAATGAGAAATGAAAATTCAGTATTTAAATGTAGACATGATGTTTTACATGTCAGAAATAAAGGTTTGTTAAATGTCTCTAAAATCTTTCTCAGATTTTTATTCCCTTGAAAATTAGCCAGTGTGTAAAATGATGCGCAGTTTTACACTTATGTAGGAATGCAGAAAAAATAAAATAACACATTTCAATTCAGACCATGCTCTGAAGACTATGTTATGCCCGTTGCTTTTTGACAAATGACCGTTTTAAGGCTAACATTGTAAATGCTTAAAAACCTTTGACACAACGCAGGCATGTCGGAGATCCTGTCCATTTTAATAATTCATTTGCAATATGTTACCAACAGCTGTCTACGGACACAAAATTGAATATTTTTTAACTGTAAGTCATAAAGCATTCCTCCGAGAAACCTAACAGAGGTGAAAAAGTAGGATCGCTGCCGTGGTGTGTGTGTCAGCAGCGAGAACGCCGCAGCATCACCGGGAAGCGACTGCTGCCTGCTTCATGCGATCTGTTATTCAATTCTGAGGATGTGTGTTCCTTCATGGCGCTGCCATCTGCACGGTATCCAAGCCAAGTCCCTCCATCAGATGTTATATTTACATTCGTTTCACTTAGAGCTGGGGCTGTTATAACGACGGACACACATGGACAGAAATTCAATATACTCAGTCGAGCAGCAGTACGCGATGGTAAGGCAGAATTTTGAGGATTTATGTCCAAAGTACTGCTTCTGTATTTATTAAATATATTGTGCTCTCAAGTTGTAAGGTGACATATTAACATGTAGGCGTTTTTTTATTATTATTATTTTTATTAAGAGTATAGTATTACCAATTACCAGTAATGTTCCTTATAACACAATTAAGAATACATATTTAATTTATTCAGCTTTTGTGTGTTTATGCAAACAATATGTCCTGTGGACATTCAAGGTAAGTATATTTACATTAAACAAAACTCTAGGCAGATATGTCTAGATTGAAAATTTGGATTTTTTAATGTAGAAGAGATTCCACTGTCCTGGGGGGATGATGATGGTGGGGGGGGGGGTAAACGTTTATGGGGAACATCGTGCTGACGGGAAAAATCATACATAATGTTTGTGTTGGCCAAACTCTTTGTGGGCTGTATTTTTAGGAAAATCTTGACGATGA